>WHYT01016804.1:289594-328398 GCA_009806455.1 Tetrax tetrax
TTTTTTTTTTTTTTTTTTTTTTTTTTTTTAAACAAGGCCCTTCATGTAAGCAGAATCCTCATGCTCTGTTCGTAGTGTGTATGAAATGTGCACAGTCTTTAGAAATGCAGATAATCAAAAAAAGAGCCACTAGGGAAACAAAGTAATAACATTAGCTAATGCCACACAGTAATGTTTATTTAACAAATCTGTGTTGCATGCCTGACATTTCCCCTGGCATCAATTTATTTTGTTTTGCTTTTCTCTGATAGCAGCACAAATGTATTTAAAATGTAAACTTATTTTACACCTACTAAAGTGTACACACAAGATAATAAAAACATATACATCTTTTTAATATCTTATGGGAATACATACTGGAGATCTGCAGAAAGCCCAACAGCCGAAGTAAACTATCTAGATTATGGAAAATGTTCATTTTTAGCTTTCCCAATAGCTACTAAAACTGCAATTGTCAGTGCACTGTACATCACTGCATTATGTTATTTATAGAGTGCCACAATGTGACAAAATGATGCTATCCATCAGGATCCAATCTTAACTGAAAGTGGCAGGGGAAGTGGAGTGGATGGAAAGATATCTTCGCCATCCATTCAATCTGGCAGTTTGGAATAGTTACAAATGGCAATTTTCAGAAGTTTAATTTAATGGTCATTTGTAGAAGTGTACACAAATGATTCTGTGAACCAAATTAGAAAAAAAAGTTTCTACTTTCAAACTTCACTGTAACCAAGCTATTTCTTGCTCCACTTTCCTCCCAGACAAATATCATGCTGTTTCATTCATGCCACTCTTTCTTTCCTCATTAGAGTCCTAGATTTGTCAGCCTTTCTTTTTAGGATCAGTACCTTTCTTCACTTAGAAAGCCTACCCAGCCAGCTGTTTCCAAGAAACCTTCTTTACCTTCCCTTTTCTTTGTTGTCCAGCAGTCTCTTATCTTTGCTGCCTCACTGGACTTTTTCAGAACACTGAGGTCCTAAATTTTGTGTCTTCTCTAAAATATTCAAGTTATGCCAGACAACACCAAGGACAACATTGGACAACACACCAGGCAGGATGACATAATCTCTCTCACATATACCCACATGCTACTTTCAGAGTAACTAATTTTTTTTTTAAATATAAAAATTTTAAAAGTGTAATTAAATTCAAAATAACAACAACAACAACAAAAAAAAAAATAACCTGAAGCATCCATATGCAACGATTGGCCACAAGGTAGATACCACCACTCCAAAAACATCAGTTCAATGCTCAGCAGAGGTCAGAAAAATAAACTGAAAACTGAAAAGAAGAAAGGAGAATAAAGACAACAACAAAAAAAATCTCAAAACATAATATGACTTAGTAAATTCAAATACACACAAATCTTTCAGTCTCAGTGCAGCTTTGATAACTTCATTAAAGGAAAGCAGGTACTTCAGAAAAGCACAATCATCAGGAACGTAGAAAACATCCAGAACGCGAAAGTTCAACTCTTCACCAAGTCTCCCTGTCAGCAAAGGAGACTTATGTGTTCATCTATTAAGTAACAAACAGTGAGGTAAACGTGATGAGGACTCGCCTGCTCATCACTTTTCACTTAGAAACATATCAAGCAGGATGTTTAAAAATCCACAAAGAACTACTTCCATGTAACAAGAAGTGCAACTCTGCCTGAGACATGGTGGAAAACAAAACTGTAAGTGGGATCTAACAGAGCTGGAAGTAGTTCATGGTCCAGTAATGACTAATTAAGGACAAGATGCAATCTACTGTAAGGAAGTTCTGTAACGACAAACCGGTTGCAGAAAGATGCGCAACAGGGAGATTCCCTCCATACAACTGCTGTTTTCTATTCCTTCTACCAGCATTTATGTTTCACCACTAGTAGAAAGAGAATATTAAGTCCATTTACTAATTTGGATAACATTACCAAAAATCATGAGCATTTTCTCACCCTGCCCAGCATTTTGGGCATGAGAGGAAGAGAAACCCTTACTCTCAAAGTAGCTGTTCCTAGGGGCAGAGGGTACTCATCTTTTCAAATTCTTTGATCTCATTTCTCCAATGCTCTATTTTACTTTCTTCATCTCTCATACAGAACTAGTCAGCCTGCATTTCCACCTCTGGCAATCATTAGCAGTTTTCCAGGTACAGGAATTTGGGCAGGTTTCACATAAGTAAAGATACATCAAAATCATTCCTTGATCCAGAGGAAATTATAGCCTTCAACTAATCTGCTTGGGCCAATATCACCAGTTACAAGCCAAAGTACTCAGGAATGAAAGTAAGTTGACTGGAAAATGAAGTTTAACAAGGAACTATATGCATGTAGGTAGCTTTGACTAGAGTACGAAATTAATATTGCAAGGTTTACGTTCTTAAGAAAAAGGCCTGGATATAGAAGCTATTTTATAACATGGAATTCTTATTGCTATTGCTGCCACAGTAGAATCTGGAAGGATATGCTGCCATATGGTCATATTTGTTCAGTTGCCCAGTTCCATCTATTTTCTTCTCCAATACAAGAGTAGCTTGCATTGCACCAAAAAAAAAAAAAAAAAACCCAAACAAAAAACCCCACAACAAAACACCACCAAAAACCAAATGAAAAGCAATTTCTCTAGGTATAATGCATCATTTAAACATCTATTAGCCCAGATATAAATATCACTGTTTTCTTATTCGGCCGATACCTCCTTTACCTGACATAAAACCAGAATGTGAATGCTTACCCAAAGACATAATATGCCTTGCATTATAAAAAAATAATTTTAAAAAGTCTGTATGCAATAATAGTCACAGTCAATGCCATTAATTATATTAACAGCACATTGATATATTTGGTAAACTGCTATTCATTGTTAGTATATACACAGGCTATACTCAAGAGTATTTCCTGCTGAGTACCAGTAGTATAATACTTGAACAAGTTTCATACAATTATTTTGAGTCTGCCATCTTAAAAAGATTTTAGCTAATGTTTGATGGAAAGCAAACAACCAAACAAAACATCTCCTTATCTGACACCAGCGCATTACACCAGCATAATTCTTTTCTTTCTATCACCAGGATCAACACTGAGTAAATTGGCAGATCTCAGTTACAAAGTGAAAGACACCTTCAATGTCAGGGACCTACTTCTTTGTTACTGTTTTCCACAGTTTCATATACTGTTGCTCTCTATTCCATCTGCAGAAAATTCTAATCTTGTCAGTCAGCAGAGGAAAATTGAAAATCTTACACAAGTAAGAATTTTAGTCACTGTATTTATTCCATATTCAACAACTTGATCTAATGAGCCTTTATCATTCTTCCTGCTAAAGAGTTTTTTTTCCAGTACAAACACTGGGCAATGTAGAAGTGTTTACACCAGACTAACGTGTTACGGGTTTTAGTCTACGTTGCTCTCTTTTCTTCAGCTCCAGTGTTGTTTATCCTCATATAGCATCATTCTAGTCCTTCCTCTGCCACAACTGTTTTTCCCAGACTGTTAGTTGCCCTTGTCTCGGTCTGTTATTGGCTCTGTCCCAAGTTCAAAAACCTTGAAAAGTTCCAATAGGAAATCTTGCCTGTAAGTCCATGGTGTAATCATTATATGATTTTGGAAGTGTCAGCTGTAAAGAATCTGCCAAAGCTGCTACTCCTTGAAGCCTCGATTTTTCTTGGGTTTCTACTACGTAAAGCATCTCCTATGCACAAATGAATCTTTTGGTTTGGACGCCTAAAGTGTTTTTTTAATATTATTCATCACCTAAAAGAGATTTTTATTTTTATACATCCACATTAGGGGTTGTTTCCCTACCCCTGCCAAAGATACCAGAATGTGTAACAAAACATAACATTGAGGCAGGAGTCTAATTCAATACACAGGAAAGTAGTAATGCCCTGGAACCGACAGAGAACTGCTGCCAACACACTTGATTTAGATAAGAAGTGTACTCTTACCCTTCTTCCCACTACCCACAAAAAACATACACCTATATTAGAGAGATCAAAATCTGTTTGACACCACTACTTAGAAATAAAGGAGTACTTTGCACAAACATATTCTCTTTTACCAGATGGTATTCACCAATAAAAAGCCTGTTTGAGGAGCTTATATTCAGTTAGATTGGAAGAGGCCAGAAACAGCACAATTACATCAATTAATTTCATTTGAAAGATTCTGTGTCAATTCTTTGCAAGAACTCTGTAGCTTGTGCAACTCCCTTTACTCTATGCAGATTTCACTTCTGCAGTGCAACATGCCTGACAATCTTTCTGTAGCAAAACTGTATTTTTCAGCTGTTGAGACAATTTATTTAATACTTTGTCTTAATATTTGAACATGCATGTATTAGCATGAATCCTTCAAGATTCACCTCATAGTTCTACTTCAGTCTTCCATTTCTTATCAAAGTAAACACAATATCTACCTATCAAAAATTTTGAACCACTACACTATGACAGAGTTTGTCAATAGATCAAAATCTTTATAATAAACACTGTTTCTATTGGCAAGGTACTGATTTATCTGAAGTGTCAAAGCTCATAAAATGATCTTTGGCAACAGCTCTTTGTCACTCCTGTTCCTTAGCTTAGCTCTCTCAACTACCTCAGTCACTTTTTGCCATCTTTTCATACTCTTTGTGGTGGGATTTCTCATCACTGATCTTCATTTTAAATTATTCTAGCTTCTGAACACCATTTTATCTCCACCCACACAGAGCAGACCAATTGAATCGTTCTTTCTCCTTCCTCCTACACCAACAAGAAAACAAACCTGAGGTCACAGCTAGTTGTTTCCTGTTCTTCAGCCTGCATCCACAGGCAGAACACTCAAGTCTCTGTACCAATTATGCTTCTCCAAACTGGGTTAATAATGAGTCCCTGCTTTACTGAAACCAACTTAAACATGCATGTACCTTTAATGTACTCTGACAGGAAGTTACTGAAAGAAGACTTGACCTGATATCTTCTTGTGCTCACTGCAAAGACCTTATTATGTCTCCAGAGACAGTACAAATAGAACAAGAGAAACTCTTCACCAAGACTAGTGCTGGAGCCAAGAGATTTAAACTTGCAGCACTACTCCCAGGAAACAGAGGTTCTCTGCAAGAATACTGTACAGACGTACAGTCTACGGACGGGTCATTTTGTTTCTTGGAAGAGGAAAAGACTGGCATTATTGAGGTCATTTGACAGTCTGAGTCATTATATAATGTGTGCATTTTTAAAAATAATCATCTGCATTATGAAGTTTGTGACATCACAAAAGTCTTTAAAATACTTTTTAAACTGCCCCAGTTAGATATGTGAAAAGAAACTATGAAAGTCAGAATGAAAGAACAATTCTTAAATTAGTACAAGGGCAGAGCAACAGCTTTTTTCAAAAATGGCTTTTATGCTGAACATGTTTGCAGTTTTCAAATTTATGGGTGTAGCTGTCAACATGTATATTCACTTTTAGAATATCGTCCTGGCTTAATGAGGTCTCCTGGAATGATTTCTTTTAATAAAAAGTTAACATGCTTACATATCTGGTTTCCACCTTTCTCCTTTTTTTTTTTTTTTTTTTTTTTTTTTTTTTTTTTTTTTTAAGTACCTACACTACTCTCTAGAAGAGAGATCACAGCAAAGTTTACTTTAAAACTTTATAGTGCATTCAGCTACTTCAACACTTCAAGGTCAGGCAGCTTCCAATGAAACTTTCAAGTAACAATTGTTAGAGCTAACCCTTAGCAAGTATAGTTCCATATCTGCAGAGTAAGAAACCTAAGCCAGAAAAAAATTCACAAAGCTGTTGCATTTTAGTTACAGCTACATGCCATGAGCAAACAGTGCCACATTACTAAACAGAAATGACTTCTTACTATTCTCTTCACTTTGGTCAAGCTTCATAGTTGCAGCACATATCATGCTTCTACTTGACTTCTTTCCATCTCACCACCCTATAGTGTTGTTTCTGTCAGGTAGAGTATAAGAAAATTAGATTCAGAAAGTAAACACAAACACATCCCTCAGAACAAAACTTCCCCTGCAACATCAGGCTACCAAGTGACAAATTCAAAGTTATTCAGTAAGAATACTGGTGTTTCACTAGCTCAGAACTGCCTCATGAGACTCCACAGGTGACTGACAAAGTTAGTGACAATTTTAAAACTCAAACACATGCAAGAATGCCACATAATCATGGGCCAAACAGATTAAGACTCCTTCCCAGTCCCAAACAGCTGAAGCAGTTCGTGTTCTCTAACTTCTTCCTTTCCATTTCATCTTCTTATCCACTTCTTAGTGTTTTTCAGGATTGAAATTGCCACAGTCTACTTGGCTAACCTGCCATAGTTCTCTAGTTTTCACTTGGAGCTCATTTCCTCCATCCTCTTACCATCACAGTTATCTTCTTTAGGAGCTCTCTATTTGTTTCATTTTAATTCTCTTGAGCTACCCACAACCAGTCTGAAATGCTATAAAGGCAAACTACTTCACTATAAAGATGTTCAGCTACCTCAAGCATGATTTCTTTGTCTGTGCTACCTAGTATAGCAGAATTTCTCCACCACATTTCTTTGCGAGGAGTCTGCATGTCAAATACATTTTTCTCCTACTCTTACATCTTTGAAAGCATCCTGAACAGTACATGTGCATTAATCTATTCAATATCATGCTTTCAACACTAGATTAATCAACTGTAGATACAGAACCAATGCTGTTTCCAGATTACATCAAAGACTTGTTAAAAGATCTGTAAACCAACAATGCACTTCGCATAGCAAAGAGGGCTTTTTCCTCTTTTCTATAGAATAAATTCTAAGCAGACAAATAACTGACTAAAAAAAAAATATTTAAGAGAGAAAAAGATTAATTTCTGCAAGTAATAAAAAGATAATCTAGAAAGAAATATATATAGAGAGAAAGAAAAGTTGAAAGCCTAGAAGAACATCAATAGCTAATGCTCTTTCAGGTCCTTGGATCAACATGATGGCAAAAGCACGTTCATTCTTCCCTGCCTCTAAATTCACACTGGCTGGAATATGGCCTTATTTCAAGTAGAAGTAGGAACAGCAGCAGAACACATTCCTGCAGACAAAACAGCATTTCACTTCATCACAGAACAGCCTAGAACTCATTTGTTGCAAACCCCCATTATCTTAAGCAAAGGGGTAATACAATTCAGCTGTACTACTTTGCCATGGGGAGGCCCTTCTAAGGGCCACCTGTACTGCTGATGCTCTTTGAATTAGTGTGTTCATTTTATTTCTAGCAAAGAAATAGAAACAATTAGATCATTCCCATAATATTTTTTAGTTCCTAACACTACAGTGCTGAGGAACAAGAACTTTTTCTTCAAAAGTATCATACATCTTACACATTCACAAGGCCGAGGCCACTTCAAATATAGATTCCTATTGCAAATCCTTTCTTGTAAAGGCTTTGGGGTTTTTTTGGTGGGATTTCTTATGTGTTTTTTCTTAAACACACAATACACGATAATAAGTGCACATAGCGTTACCAATGTACAAGTACAGAAGAGGAAAAACATTCCTAATTTTTGGTTCAACTTCATAAACCACTCTCCATTTACCTCAAAAAGAGATAGATATTGTTCAGTCACAGTGAACCTAGTGACCACAATCCATCATTAAATATAATATCAGCTACAATTTCCACTTCAGCACCAATTGAAGTATCACCTTATTACACTTTGTGAATTTCCACAAGCCCTGCAAGTTATTTTTGACATCTTTGACTCCGATTCTGCCAACACTTACACACATTATCTTAAGCATACTGAAATCCATAGCATTATGCACAGCATGCAAACAAGCACATGCATTATTTCAGAAATCAGGACTTCGTTAATTGTTCAGTTCAGAAGCAAACCCCTTCAGACGTCATGTGTACAGGTTAAGGGAAAAAAAAAAAATGTCACTTCAATACCATATCTATTGTTTTTCCAAGTGTAAGTATCTCTTTTAAAATTCTTTCCTTACCCTTCCACCCTCCTACACATCACCTCCTTTACATTCTCCTTAAATGCCTAAAAATAACTAACTATGCATATGGTCTGAGCACCACAGCCCTATACTATGTAACTGGGTAGAAAGTATTTTAGTTTGAATAGCTGACCTCACATCCATCAACAGAAGAGATTTTTTTTCTACAAGTTATTTCCCAGAGCTTCAACTTCATAGGCTGTAGATTTGGCAATTGCAGAGTTTGGTACAATTTAATAGAATAAGGTTTTTAGTTAAAAAAAAAAAAAAAACATAAATCACAAATAAACAAAAACCCCCAACCTGTGAAACCTTCACACATTTTTTTTCTCCCTCCTGCACCCTCTTGTATTGTAAAAGGATTTGAAATCATATACGTGCTTTGCCTCAGTTTAAGGATTTATCTTCACATTAGAAAGTTTTCACTGACATTAAAAAACAATCTAAACTTATGATCTTCCTTTGGGAGCACATCAGCCTTCCCCATATTCAGAAATGCAAGACTAAAGACTCATTCTTTTGTTCAGCTTCAGCCACAAGGAGGAAAGCAGGAAGCATGAAGCACCTCATTCAATGTCCTCTCAGGTTTTTTTTCTACCAACTTGCTTACCCTAGTTAATGTTCTTTCCTTTTCTCCTTGTCTGTCCCCAAGTAGATAGCTGACATAAGGGAAGGGGCAGCTGAAATACATTTGTGAAAAGTGATGTTTCAACTTAGCTCAGAGCAAGAAGTAAGAAAGAAAGGGAAGTTGCACATCTGAGTCAATACACCTCCCAGAGAACTAGAGAAATGCTTCCAGGACCATGCTCTGCTAAGGAAGCTCCTAGGTCGCAGTCTAATCTCACACCATCAAAGACGCACACCTGCTACTTTGGATGAAAACCAACCACTTCTACTTAGACTTATCCTCCACAGCAAGATCTTAGCCATGCAAGTTCAAACACCTTTCTTAGGTCTCAATCTAGAAAAGGCTATGCTCCAGTTCTGCTGCCTACTACACCCAGGGCTAGAAACACACACTTCACAACTGAAGCCTAAAGAGCACTACACAGAGTTTAGCAGTTGAAACTAAAGATGCTCTAATTTATAAATAGAACAGGGGGGAAAAAAATGGCAACACCACAAGTACTCACCAACCTCCCCTTATGCTTTCCCCATCTCAAGCCCCTGATCTTAAATAACAAAGAATTTCACTCACTGTTCATGGTGACCTCAATTCGATGCATTAACACACCTCCTCCAAGCACACACCAACTACCCCAGCCCCGAGCACAGATGCTAATTAAGGGGAACTCATCAGCCTCACCTGAGGGGTGACTCCTCCCTTTCCAGGAGACAAAGGACACAGCAGCAGCTCCTGGCCTGCTCCCACCCCACTCTTTGCACAGGGCCTCCAGCAGAAAAGGGGGCAGGCCCTCACCTTCCTTCAAGCCTTGTCCACAGCAGTGCACTCCTATGGGGTGCCTGGGGCCACCAGCCGTGGTCTTTGGTGACACTGTGCCAGGCAGGCTGGAAGGAGAGGGAGAGAAAGGTGAACTTCAGCTCTCCCTGCCGCAGAGGGCAGAGGGACAGCAGCAAATAGCTCACACCTGAGCTTCCCCCGCACCCCAAGCCTGCTCCAGCTCCCAGTGCACAGCCAGGTCTCAGCACCTCTGGACCCTCTCACAGAGGTGTTATGAAACACCTAACAGTTGGCCAGCACCAGCCACACAGGCCCCCTCTGCACCGTGCTGGTGCCTGCTGCCATTGCTCTCCAGGCCGCTCCTATGCTGCCATGAGGGTTCACTTCTTTCAGGGAGATGGAAAGCAAAAAGCCAGGGCCACCCCTCTGCTCCAGCTGCTCCCTTAATGGGCAATGAAGTTATTTATTTTCTTTCTCTCATGGGAGGGGAGGACAGATCTCTTCCAGAGCCAGCCCTGCAGGCTGAACAGCACCAGGTTGCTCCCACTCACTGTGGGCTCTGGAGGGTCTCACCTGTCCCCACTCCCAAATCTGCCTGACTGCTGCCTTGGGCACGGCTGAGAGGACACAGGCTCTTCTTGCCACCCACCTCACACCTACGCACACATACCACCTCCAAAAACTGGTGTGGGGCACAGCCACTCTTTCAGAAACTTTGCCTGGCATTTGCCACACTGCCCAGCAGCTCCCTGGTGGCATTAATGTACCTGAGCGGTTCCTGTGGAAACCCTGGGGTTACTCAAATGCCTAAAATCCAGCATATGCTTAAATATTGATATCGCACGGTTTTGTTTTTAACTGTAAAGTTTAGGGAAATTGTCTGTATTATCAGCGTTAATCACACAAAGTTCTGTTTTGAAAATACGACTCACTAGTGGATAGAGTTTTCCCAAATTGCTTAAAAGATTAATAAAATAATCAACTTAGCAGAACGGAAAAAAACCACAAACTATTCCTGTAAGGAAATCACTTTATTGCCTATATATGTGAATGAGCTGTTTTAATACGCAGGTTCACTGCCTCCTCTGCATTTAATCTCTTCCCTTTTATGTCCTACTCTGATTTTTTTTTTAAAAGACTTTCAGGCTTTTTTAAAATTAATTATACAAATCATTAGTATTAAAAAGGTAATATAATGGTTTCAAGAACAAGCTTCACAGACTATCTGCATATTTAATCATCTCTGCTAATAAATTTTTAATCACTCATTGAGTTCAGGTTCTTGTCTTGAAGCTTCACTTGATAACAAACCTAGCAACTGGTAGAACTAATTGGTACAGAGTAAGTGAATAATTTATAAGAGGAAAAAGCACGGGGTGTTCTGGAGGTGTGCAGAGACCACAAGTCACAGATATTTCTGGGAGGAAGCAGGAAAACAGCAGCTGATTACAGGAATTTTGTGATACGCTGCTGACATCCAGAGGCCAACAGTCAATACTGTTCACATATGTGAAGGTCCAGGCTGTAAAGTGCGCTGTAAAGCTGGATTCATTAAGTTTAAAATATTCATGCATTTCATTAAAGTTAACATTAATTGCACTACCATACACATTGATTATGCATAGACCATAAGTGTTTAACCTCTAAAAGCTTGCAAGTACATTCAAGTAATGGGGTATGTCCCATCTTCGATGATTTCAGTGAAAGCTTCAGCTACAAAGTTGAAATTAGAAATGGAATGCATTACAGTGCTAAGGAATAGTAGTTTGAAATATCAGAACAGTAATAAAAACAATTACTTTACTAACCAAACAGAAATGATGATGTAAGCTGCAAGTTGCTTTGTATTTTTCTAAACTAAAGTAATGAAGGTAACAAAATCTATGTGTAAGATTTCTTACTGACAAATGCTAGACTGATTTGCAAGCTACATCTATTAAATACGTTTAAGCAGCTAAAACTAATTGGTGGCTGAGTGGCTTCTATTTAGATAAAGATGAGTAGCTTTTAAACAATGTAACAACAACAACAACAACAAAAAAAAGGCTATTCTCCTGAAATAAGCTGATTTGTGTCTTAAAATGAGACACCCCAAACTCACTTACACCACAGGATAATTCTACCCCCGGGGAAGCACAAAATGCTACAATTCTTAAACAGGATGTAACAGACAACATTTGACAGAAATTCAATTATCCTTGAAAGATCCCACTTGTACTTCATTACATACGTAATCCTCTTTTATTTAATGGGTTAAAGCTCTCTTTCAAAACATTTAGTTTGATGAACTGAAGACTTGCTATATTTCAAAAAATTCATTAAATGACTTCATAAGATTGTTAAGTAAAAACACTCTGAAGTTAAAAAATGTCATTTAATGCTGCCCATGCAACCTTAATTCTGGCCATGTATGGATATGCATTATGAAACATCAGTGAATTAACTTTTAATCTCCTTTGAGCCAAGAAGATTTTAAGATTGGAAACTAAGGCACAAAGGTCATGCCAACAAATACAAAGCTGAGCTTTAGAGCAATCTCTAAACTAGCTCACATTTTGCAGAGCATACCCCTGCAGGGCTAATCACACCAGATAGAAAGACAGGCTTATGCAGTTACACTGCATCCGGAACCTCTGCACGGCAAGCGTCGTTCTCTCTTCCTGGCACTGCACTGCACTACAGAGATACACTCGCAGAAGTATACAATTTTAAATCTTAAGAAAGTATTAAATGTTTTTCAAATAACATGCTTCAAGTCTAGGTTTGATACTGACTTTCCATCAGGAAGTTTAAGACTGTAGATTCTGACATCCCCAAAGTAGAGGTAAAACATATGACTTCCTTATGTACTGAAAAAAGCTCTCTGCAAACAACATCGATTTCAATTGTAATTTTTTTAAAAAACAGTCCTTAAATGCTCTATGAGGTAGATAATATAAAATTGTCGGCATATTGTAGAGAAGCAAACCATTGCAAGCAGATAGACTGGCTTGCCCCAAATAGTACTGATTTTTCCCTGAGCTGTTAACAACTTCTGATTAGCCAATTTTCTTTCTGAAGGTGGGGATCAAAGAAGTGTAGTATCCTAATTAGAAGCCACAGTCAACACGCTGAAATTCTGTTTATATAGCATTGCCTACACCCTCAAAGAACTTTATCGTCAGGCATATCTGGGTAGTATAAACCACCCTGCCATTTTTCTGACAAGAAAATATTGGTTCCTAGTAAGGATCTTGCAAGTCATATATCAACCACCTGCACCATTTAGCACATTTTAAGTAGTCTAGGACATCAAAGAGTTTTATTCTGGGGTTTTTTTGGGGGTGGGTTTTCTGTTTGTTTTGTTTTGGGTTTTTTTGAACCTTTAAGACTACCTCCTTCAGGCTTGTTCCTTCAGTAATACTTAAAGAAGGAGTTAGCCTGTTAAGTCATTTAAACACCAAACTAGATTTTATTAGTTTTACCGGTTTAGTTTTTATGGCATAGTCATGAGCACCCATACAGTTCAGGAAAGGTATGCACGTTTGTAAAAAAAAAGCTTTAGTATTCTCAGTGAGATTTCAGTTTAGATTTTAATTACAAGAGCTGTCAAAATGCAGGAGGCGACACTTTACAGAATAAGAATGCTTTGAATACTTGCCAGTTAAAAACTTTCAAATGTCCAAAATCCACGCTTATTAAGCAATACTTTGTTTTACTTTTTTTTGATGTTGGGGTTTTTTTCCCCCCGTTTCATTTGTGTAAAAAACCTGAAAAAGCAGGTAAAGATTCTTGATGGTTGATGTTTCTCTACCACATGACATAATCCCCACACTCTTTTTATTCTCTGATAGGTCCAAAGGTGACAGGTACTCACTCACCAAGCTTCTCTACCAAGCACGCCAGCAAATACAGAAATACAAAAAAAAATTATGGCAAAGCTTTCATGCATCCAAGTAGAAATGGACCACAGTAGAAAATTTCATTTGCCAGAAGATGATAAAAAAAAACAGGGATGCAGAGGAGAATGTTTCTCCTTATTCTATACTGATCTCTGAAATAATACTAGGCCTGAAAAGTAATCACATTATTAAGCTAAATCTGAAGAGGTTTTAATTAAAACCATATTTTTGTAATTACAATCTGAAATTATATTTGAGGTTTAAGAGTTAAGTTTATTAGACTGTGAAGAGTTTTACAAGTCATTCCTAATGTAATGAGCTTAGGCACCACATATGTTGCATCTTTGCTACATATTATGAAGGTCTGCTTTTTTAATGAGCTTTAAAAAGTGTATTTGCATACCAGAGGAAAAGGCCAGTGATGTGTGGATCAAGTCAGTAAATTAAGTATCACAGTACTATGTTATTACGATTGCTTTCCACAGACGCACAATAACAAAATCACAGGCTGTAGTTACCATTCTGTGCTTACATACTAATGCTTCCATCTACATGACCTTGCCAGCCACTGGTGTTGCTGTGCCCGAGGTCCACCTTACTCCCAGGGTAAGGGTCCACCTTGCCCAGGCCTCCTTCACCATCTCTCCCTACCAATTCCTACAGCAGAACAGCTGGTATGTCTGACAGTCGGAGATCAAAGCAAGCACAGGAAGAAGGGGCCAGATTCGGTGTGATGGCCCATCTCCAAGCACTACACCCTGCACTTCAGCCTTTACGCAGAGTAAAGGTACCCAGGGCCAGGTCCTGGACCCCCATAACAAGATCAAACCTCTTGGGACAGCAAAGCATCAGGACAGGGATGCCCCTTTCAATCCAAGACTCATTCCATTCGAGTCTTCGTTTAAGGATGCAGCAGTATTATCTCTGTTTCAAAACACAGACACCAAAAGCATTTCTAATGCTATAGCTATGGTCCAAATTTTAACTGAGTCTACCATAACAGCTCTTTTTAGTTGGAATGTTAGATGTTTGGTAATCTCTAAAGATTGTTGGACTGGTAGCTGTGTTGAAATTTTTATTCTGTGATGAAAAATAAAATAAGCTAGGAACTGAATGCAAATATACTCTCACCAGGTTTTTAGCAGAGAGTAAAGGTCACTGGATTTACCGTTATTTTTAAGTATTGCAAATGCTTGTGTGTTGGTAAATATTATATTACCTTTATTTTTCAAGGGCAAGTGAAGTTGACTCCCTCCCCAACTATGTAACAATCCACAGCACTTAACAGGTCTCTCTCTCCCTCGCTCTATGTTAGAGACTGTAGGTATATACTCAACCACATTATATACTACATGACACTTTATGCATGTTTATACATATCACACCCAAGTGAGTGACCTTCCAGCTCGGTATAAAGATGCAGATTTAGTCATTAGATTACAGAAAAAAATCCCATAAAATATTACAACAGTAACAGCACAACTCAATACAACTTATCAGTTATAAGTAGTTTTAATGTTTTTTTCACTTTTTGTGCATGATAATTCTCAAAGTAGCATCCAAAAATATAGTGCAAAATATTTATTCATTTTATTTACAAATAAAATGTGCAGTTCAGCTTCTTATCCTCACCACAGTAAATGTTATTACTCTATGTGATTAACAGAAATTATAAGAAACATTTGAAAAGACAAAAAGTTAATTTTAAACCTAAGAACAAAGATCTTCCCTTCAGTTATATTTTTGTAGAAGTTACACAACATCATTTTTTTTAAATTGTTTTCAGTTGAAAAAAAAAAAATCAAAGAAGTCCAAGACAACACTAAAGAATTACATAGGAAATAATGTTTTTTTTTTTTTAAAAAAAAACATAAAGTTAATTTTGCTGTGACAATCACAAAGCAAAGTTTATATCTATATAGAATATAATTTTTTGTTGTTTTTTTGCAGCTTAAACATAGAATCTTTACAATGCAATGCTTTTTCCATTCTTACTATACAAACTGCCTTTAGAGGAAAAGTATTCTAGTATCTTCCTTTCCCTTTGATGAAACAATAGATGCTTTGGTTAAAGAGCAATTCGTGCACAATAGTGTTTTAACTTGCAAGGCAGTACTCCTTTATTAAGTTGGTAGAATTCCACTAGCTGGATGAGATCAGTAAATCTGGTATGACCATCATCAAGGGTATAGAATAACTTCCCATCATCTTCCAACTGTAAAAATGAAAAAAAAAGAAGATAGAATAAAATCATTTTTTGCTACAGTATTTCTTCCTGATTGAAATACTTGTTTGAGAAGTCTTTTTGTAGACCAAGATATTCACAATCCTATCACTACTGAAAGAAGGAAAAATACAGTGATCATTCACAGCAAGATCAAAAATAAACAACTGATAAATAATGCGTTCTTTCATTTCCCCTTTAAGTTAGGTACATACCTAAAAGTAAAGAATAGTTAAATAAGTACAGGAATAATTTTCTGCACTAACAATAGTACTGTGTGTCTTTGCTTTGGAATGATAGGACTTAACATGAACACTGAGTTTTTACAGAGTGACAAGACATAACCAAGTTTCAACTTACTCATAGATTTAAACTTTGCTGCATTCATATTCTGTGTAACTGCTACATGTTGTATCACTTATTAATAAAGTGCAACGAGGCTACACACTAGTGCATTGGTGTACTGGATTATATTTGCTACACAAGAAACTCTCCATCACAAAAGTAACATGCTTGATGTAGTAATATGTTCTTTGCTGTAGGAGAAAGAACTGCTGCAGCTCCAAATGCATGTATTGGCACAAACACAGGAGAGAGAGAAGAAACTGACAAACATACCTTGAAAGATTCCTTTTGACTTTCAGATGCTTAGAAAATTGGAATCAGTATTTCCTTATTCCAGGTTACTGAACATTAGGTCTTGCACAACTTGTATTGCACTGATGACTATATACTCTCTCAATTTATTCCTCTGCTGCTGCTATGTCTAATATCAAGAAGCTTCAGTGCAATAGTGGCTAATTATTATTAATGCAAATAAAGGGTAAAAAACTATTTAAATTATTTTTAAAAAGAGAAGGGAAAAAAGATACTTTACAAGATTGAGAGAGTAGTGGACAGAAGATCCTAAGGTAGGGCTAGCGTAGAGTAGCAGATGGTGTGCTAGGGAAAGATGCAACTATCCCACTTGAGTACAGAGGAAGGGAGAAGATATAATTAGCTCTCTTACCTGTAATTAAGATTTCTTATCTGAAGCAACTGTTGAACTGCTTATGGCTCCTGGTTATTCTACCCCTTTCTACCATGTCTGGAAGTAGTCTGTAATTTCCTCATTCTCAGACTTTGGTCAATCCAGGTCAAACACTGCTAGTTAAGGAATTACCAATGTGTGCAAGTGTAAATTCCTGTGCTCCAACCAAGAACCTGAAAATGGATTATTATCCATTGGACTTTCCTTGTGCAATATTCCTGCCAGCACAACTGAAGACAAGGAATAGCTGACAATTCAGATCTCTGTTGACCAGAATTTAATTTTTAGCTTTTTTTTCCCCCCTCCAAGGTAATCCCAAACCTTGAAGTGTATACCAGACAGATTGCTAATGCTAAAGCAACAAATACTTTGTGAAGTTAAAACTCGTATCAAAGTTATGTTGTCCACGAACTTAACATCTTCTGCAAGCTAAGAAGGCTGTTATGAGAGAACATCTATTGGAAAAAGACAGTCCCAGAAATGTATATAAATTCTTTTTCTTTCTCATGGACTAGAGAACAGCTAATTTCAGGATAGACTACACTGAAGTTAACTGGTATCAGCTCAGAGAAGCAAGGCTAAAAAATACTTTTAAGCTATCAAGCTCTCCAGTTTTCACAGTATGGGATGCCAAACGTATCCCAAAGGTTTTCTTTTCAGCTTTTGACAATCAATTCCCTGCCACCCACCTGCAAAACCTGTTGCACATGTTACCAATGTTAACATGATGCACCTGTTAATGTGGGGGAAGCTTGAACTGGCAGGCTGCATACACTATCTGAAAGGAGACATTTTTAAATGAAGTATAACCTAAAGCAACCTATAAGAGAAAAATATTCACATTCGCTCTCTGGAATGAGTTGTTCTCATTGTAGATTTCTATTTTCTGGTAACTAGCATAGGATAAATTCCTTTACTTTAAAAACAATCAAAAACCGTCTCCTCCAAGTAAGACAAGTTTTGCACTTGTGGTACAGGTCTTCTAGACCATCAGCACAGAAAAATTGACCCGAGTATGTAGACAATCTGCATGAAAACATGTAAGATCTTTCAATGATCTTACAACAGAAAAACAAGGTTTTGGCATGCATGTATATGATTAATTCCTCAAATGCACTGCTTACATCTGGAGAACAACATTAGAATTGACTGGATAATTTTTTTGAAGGGAAGAGGAGAAGCATGCAGCTCAGAGGAAACTGAAGATAACTGCTGAAGATAACTGCAGCTTCCTGCTGTATCTGCTCTTAGGGAAGAGAAGGTCTGTTTCCTGATACGGAAAGAAAAAGTAGTCTCTTAAATTTAAGAGCTAAATGACATCCCAATGAAGTAGAATCATACAGTATTTGTACAGAGTTCAGAAGGTTTTCTAAACCACGTAATAGTTATCCTAAAGTAAATACTAGAAGCAATTACAGTCAACAGCAGCACAGGGATCTTCCATCTGGGATTCTGATCACAGAGCATACATTGATGCTCACATGGGATCCAAGACATAGCTATCACTTTTGGATTAACGACTCCATTATTTGTACCTAACACAATGAAAATCCTGCACAATTCTTTTAACTAACATTGACTCACTCCTTTCCTCCTCCCAAATAATGCTTCAGTCTTATTCTACAGGAACTTTTTCAGGGGAGGATATCACCTACAAGCCCTAGGTAAAGCATACAGAAATTTGGTGAACAATCATAAGGGATCTCCAGATCAGAAACAAACAAACAAAGAAAATGAAACTACACTAATTTTTACTGAGAAACAGCAGAATCCCATAGAAACTTCAGTAGGAAGAAACATGGAAGCTAGCATATTATGTGGTCTGGAAGAAAGGTTCTTATGAAGAGAGACGAAAAAGTCATAGGTGTGCTCAGTTATGTCAAGCATCTGTGGCTAAAACACATAATGCTAAAGTGTTTCCCATCTCAACAGAAGTAGGCTGTAAAGAAAAGAGTATAAATCACCTCTGGAGCGAGTGGAAGGGATGAGGAAAACTGGCCATTCTGGCAGGAGAATTGGATTACATATTCAATGAAAACTGATGGAAATACTATTTCAATTTAGGAAATTTCAGCTTACCTATAAGTAGTTGGACTAAATAAGGATATAAATTTTTTGCTAAAATTGTCCCCTTGAAGAAGACTTGGACGTGAGTATACCACAATAACATGGATCAAGAAGAGAGGTCAACAAAAAATGTTTGACTTCAAATACTGAGAGAAACTATCCTGACCTGATGAGTCAGTGAGATACACACACACACGTCATAGGCAGCCCACCTAAACAGATGACTAAAAAAAATTTTTGCACATATTAAAAAAATGCAATATGTCCTTTATTAAAACATTATTTTCATGCCACCAGGGTTGCTTCTACTCCAGGTCAAATAGATTGGTCTATTTTTTTAAGGATTTCAAGGATATTTTTAGGATTTCATACTATTAGTCAATCTTTATAACAAATCAAACAGCAAAGTTCAAAAATGTTCAACTCTACTCACTTATTTTTAGTGATACAGGTATTATGTTTACATCTTCAATGTAACAGCAAAAGAAAAAAATCCATCAGTATTCTATCACCATTATTCAATTGCTTTGTATTCAACAGTATATATAAACTGAAAGTTTTACTTACTGGTACAATTTGAAAATGCTTTATTTTTAATCCATGACTCAATGACAATACAAATGTTTTGGGGTTACTTTGGCTATCACGTACCAGGAATACCCTAGAAGAGATTGAAAATTTTCACAGTAAGATCACTCTGGAAAGTATTTTCTAAACATCTAGTTAAAACTGTTGTAAATTCATTGCAGTAAGTATTAGTGAAAAGCAAAAATAATATTAATTATGTAAGTTACGCTTTTGATCAGTATTTCCTGGCAAATGCGTCACTGGAAATATTTTTTCTTAAATTCTTCTTCACCTTGTCTATTGTGTGGAAAATATGCATTTTCAAAATGAATGACTCGTGGTTTAACCCCAGCTGGCAACTAAGTACCACACAGCCATTTGCTCACCCTCCTCCTCATCGGGGGGGTGGGAGAGAGAATCGGAAAGAAAAGGAAATCTCATGGGTTGAAATAAAGACAGTTTACTATGACAGCAAAGGAACATATAATGATACTACTATATATATATATAATGATAGCAAGAATAACAGAATATAAAAAATGAACAATGCACAATTTCTCACCCCCTGAGCACTGATACAGCCTGTCTCAAGCAGCGATGATGGAATGGAACTGAGGGCAATCTCAGAACGATCCTGAGCAGCGAGAGAGAGCTGCTCACTGGCCAACTCGTACTCATATAGTGAGCATGACATCTAAAGTATAGAACGCTTCCTTTGGACAGTCTGGGTCAACCATCCTGGCTATACTCCTCCCAATTTTTTGTACCTGCACATTAGCAAAGCCTAGGAAACTGGAAAAAGTCCTTGATCTCTTAGCAATAACTAATAACATCAGTGTATTATCAAGATTCTTCCATAACAAATCCTATACTAAATCAAAAACACAGCAGATACTGGGAAGAAAATTAGCTCCACCCCAGCTGAAACCAGGACAATGACACTATATGTGTTAGTTTTCACACTGCATAGAATTACAATGCATCCCTTCAGATAGAAAAGCACCCTCAAAGTTTGTGCTTTGAACAAAATTTTTCTTTGAATTTTGACAATTACCTAAATCACAAGCATTATAGGGCAAATTCGAAAAGTAGTTCAACAGGAAGTTTACAGAAAAGGTAATGCAAGACATACCAGAATGATTTTCACATCTGGCCAATATTCATAAACACACACTCGCTTCTGCACATCAGCAAAATTCCCACTCAGACTGAGCTACACTCTGCTCACTTTATGGCCTTATTCAAATCACAACCCTCCCAACGGCGAACAGTGCCACTCCAGCTAGTTGACTGATAACTTATTCCAGCCAGGTTATGAATAGACGTAATTTTGCCTTAATCCTGGTAGGATAATCTGGTACAGGCAAGGTATGATTACCAATAAGAGACAGCTATAATTGAATCACTGAGTTTGGAATATCAGCAGAGAACAGCCGTTTGGAGGACAGAGGGAAGTACCTGATTCACAGCTTTGTAGTGGAGAGAGTCCGAACTGTTTGTACTGTGCAGGTCTGGAAGAGCTATAGCTAACACATGTATGCAAGAAGGGAAATGGAAGGACAGCCAATGGCAAACATGCTCCTTTTTCAGGATACAAAAGAAACAGGCAAGATAGACTTGCAGGTATCAACCATGTGAGCACTAGTGGCCACCTCCTTTTGCCCAACCACATACCACGAATTAAAGCACAACTATTATATGAAAAAGGAGAAGAATGCAGACAAAGGCTTACAGTGGATTGTCACTGACTAATGGCACGGATCCAAACTACTGATTTAATCCTCAAATTTTTTAAGAATGCTCTGTGTACAAAGCAAGAAAATATCTGCAATTAAGAAATTTTGAGTCCATAATCATTAACATTTCCATTAAAATCCCGATCCAGATTAATTCAAAGCTCTGATGCTAGCTCAGTTATTAAAGAGGGATAATTGCCAACTCAGCATACGGCATGTAAGATCCCACGGCAAGCGTAAGGAGAAATCGGAGCTCTCCACAGCCTTGGGCTCTCCTAACCAGCTCTCTCTCACCACCTAGCGGCCTTTCACCCGCTCCGGGACACGAATGAATTTTTGCAGAGCACAGTTAGACAGACCCTTTGAATAAACTTAAATCTTTTTATGTCTGTCATTAAGGAGTGGCGTTTTATTTTAATTCTGAAAAATGACACTATATAAAGGTGCCACTTCTCAGATATCCAAAATGGGGTCTCTACGTCCAAATACTGAGGTCCACATTAAACAATACATAAAGTAATCACATTGGGTAGGAAAGAAAACACAGGTTGATTAGGATTTATGTTCCCATTCATCAGTTCTGTTAAAGTACATTTTCTTACTTTTTTACTTAACAGTAAAGATAAGAAACATAAAAAGATCTTTACTCTTTTCTAATCTTATCACAATAAACCTACTTAGTTGTCAAAGAACCTTTAAAAAGATCACTTTATTATTAAGCAAGGGTTGTAGTTCACAGAATCTTAGAAATGCTGGTTGGAAGGGAGCTTTTTAGATGTGCTGGATGACTCCAAGCAACTGCTCCTTCAGAAACTTACAAGGAACCCTCTGAATTACCAGTTGCATTTATAAGAAAGGAATATAAGAAAGGGCTTATAATATAAGTGCTTATAAGAAAGATGGGGAGAAACTCTTTAGCAGGGCCTGTTGTGATAGGACAAGGGGTAATGGTTTTAAAATAGAAGGAGGTAGATTCAAACTTTTTACAGTGAGGGTGGTGGAACACTGGCATAGGTTGCCCAGAGAGGTGGTTGATGCCCTATCCCTGGAAACATTCAAGGCCAGGTTGGACGGGGCTCTGAGCAACCTGATCTGGTTGGAGATGTCCCTGCTCCTTGCAGGGGGGTTGGACCAGATGACCTTTAAAGGTCCCTTCCAACTCAACCTATTCTATGATTCTATTTTGTCATGGGCCTTTTGGTAATGCTATTATCCCATTCATCAATCAGATGCCAGTCACTTTGCAATCCTGTCAACCATTTATCACTGAAAAGTCTTCAAGTATCCTTTAGGGAGTAAAGCATGAAATCTACAATATTGCTCCATTAACTTCTTTAAGAAAGTTGGTTTTAAACCAGAACAGTAGATCCAAATACTTTACTCCTTCATAGCACACCTTCAGATTGTTGCTGTCCCTAAAATTTTTTAAAAAAGAAAAAAATACAGAAGTGGAAGTCCAATTAGCCATCCTTGCTGACTATGACTATTTTTGTCTCCCTTTCCTTTCCATCTCTCTCTCTTTTTTTTTTTTTTTATCTAGAGCCCTTTCTATAGATGAAGATAATAGTATTATAAAATACTTAATCTAAAACTGAAGGAATTTAACCAGTAATCTGATATTACAGGTACATAACTGGAAACACTCAGAGAAACTTAGCATTGTACGGAATTACTCATTGAATGAACAAGGCCGAAGTTTACATTTAATACAGGAGTAAGGATAAAAACACAGAAATGAAAACCAGGAAGATTTCAACATAAAATACCTACTTGCTTTGCGATTTTTTAAAATTAATATTTAAATGAGAGAAAATTAAAAATGAATAGTCTTACCCTAATCTTTATTGTTTACCATTAAGGGATAATAGAACTTTCAGTAATTTCCTGAGTAAAAGCATACTTTTTTTCAATGACTGTCCCCGCACAGTTCATCTTAGAATAAGGTTACTCAATGTTTTCAGGATTTCTTTCATTCTTTCATCACTAATAAGGGATACAAAAGACACTGGTGCCAAAGTTGACAGTTCCCAGAGAATATTGTGCAAATACAGAGCTCAAGTGCCTGGCTCTAAGCAGACATAAGTAATCTGTCAGTGACAGAATCGAAGTGTTAGATCACCACTTTATTGCTTCCAAAAGATATAAAATAAAAACCAACTGATCCCCAGATAGCCCTATCTAAAAGATTTTTTATTTCTATTAGGTAAGTGCAAAACCTTCTTTCCTCCATCTCCTCCCCAATACGAAGTACATGAAAATAGCAGTTGATAACTAGAAATGTGTCTCAGAAGAACTATGTAAAGAATTAGCTTACCCATCTACAAGTCCATGCTGCAAAATAAGTCTCTGAGCCTCTTCTCTAGAGATTTTATGATGAAACCATGACTGAGATCTGTGTATAGCTGTAGGAATAAATATATTTTTAAAACATGTCTTTACTGAAAGAACCACCTATTCCATTTCTCTGGCAATTAATTAAAAACTAGCCATTTCTGTAGAATTTAACTTCTATTTTAATATATTCCTTCTAACTTTTATCATAGACTCAACAACTGTAGGATCTGTTATAAAAAATATTTTTTTTTTCTCCCAGTGAAAGTCAAGTTTGCAGCAATATAACAAAAAGCACTGAAGTTTGACAAAGAAGTCTTAAATGGCAATGAAATAAGTCACACATACCCATGTTAGACATGGCAATAGGACTACCATGTGAGTTGAGTCGTAGACACCCTCTCCTCTGTATGAGAAAGAAGTAAAAACATGATTTCAAAGCTTTTTTGTTAAAAAAGCACTACTCTGAAAAAGCAAAGGTATTTATACCCGCCATGCTAATCCCTCTTCAACTGCAACTGAAAGGGCTTCTGTTGGATTTTCTATAATTCTGCTTCTATGTCCTGAGAAATCCATTGCTACTAAAGAATTTTCTGAAATGCTTCTCTGCAACAAAGAAAAATAAATTTAGTTTGTTCATTTTTTAAAAGATTCATCATTTAAAAGAGCTTCTGAAAAACATTATGTTTTGTAAGTGATGTTTCAAATATCTGCAGTTTCCCATCAGAGTCAAACTCATTTTACCCCTGGGAGCATTTGTAATTCCAATATGCTGCTGCAAAGCTCAATTTTACAGTCTGTCAGGACAGATCACCTTCTTGCATTACTGCAATGGATGATAAATACATCGCTTTACCATAAACTCTATATTTTTAACAATACTAGCCCTTTGCATGTCAAAACAAGTCAGGAAACTGTTATTAAGTTGTCCAAGTAACAGAAAAAAAAAGATAAAATACAAAATTCTTATATATAACCATCGAATTAACAAAGACTTGAAATATTTTGCCATAAATATGTCATAAATATATATATTTTCTATATAAACTTTCACTCAAAGTTTACTGGATTTAAGCATTGAAAACAGCCATTTCTATGGAGTTTAACTTCTATTTTAATACATCCCTTCTAACTTTTATCATAGACTCAACAACTGTAAGATATGTTATAAAAAAATGCTTTTTTTTTTCCTCCCAGAGAAGGCCAAGTTTGTAACAATATAATAAAAAGCACTGAAGTTTGACAAAGAAGTCTTAAAAGTCACCAAAATACTTTTCAGAAACGAAGGTTTACAAAATCAAGTTCAATACTGATTGTAATGGCTCAAATGTTGGCAGTCACTGCAATACCAAATAATTAAAATAACATTCTAGCATTCTAGAAGTTAAAGTAACATCTGGAACACAAGGGACACAGACTTCTGTAGGGTTATCAAAGCTTCCCAGTCCAATACCAAAGCTGTGCTGTTTTGTTCCTGTTTGGTTACAAGCATGAATATAACTAGAAACAGAAGCCAACAATTCCGTAATTCATTGTAATTTTTAACATGGTAGTCTAAGGTCTGACTAACTGTAAGTTGTAAAGAAGCAAAAGTACAAAAATATGGGCAAAATAAGAGAAAATGTTTGCCTCTAGGAGAGTAGACTTAACTCCTTGTAGTTGACATGGTTGTCAGTTATTGATGAATGTAAAATGTGGAAGTGGTTCCCTCACAAAATATGTTCATTAGCTTGTGCACTTAATTCCCAAGTTTATCCAATTTGCTGTTTAATTCATAAATTATATACAAGTAGAAAAATTGTGCCATACTTAGTAGTGGTTACAGATTCTGCCTGTGTTAGAAGTCATATGAGCTAAAATGCACGGAACAATGTAAAAGGAGAGAGCATCAGTAGTGGCTCCCAGATCTGTTATAAAAGCAGCAGCTGGCCATTGTAACAGCTTCACATAACAGAAAGCAAAGACAAGGTCAAAAATACAATTTTGAAACCATGCGTATTAGCAGTATCACTGAAAACCATTTTTGTGAATACCTCTAATAGTAAATGCATATTTTGAGCGTTTTAAAAGCATGAACTATAACAAAGGCTCAAAAAATCCACCATAAAATCACTGTCACAAGTCCCAGCAACAAGTAATCTTTACCCAATTTAGCCAACTGAAAACACAAAAGTGATATAAATCATCCATGGAAAAAGTCTGAAATCAAAGGACTCATAAAGAACTGGGCTAACATGAAGTATTAAAGAAAAGGACAACCTGATCCAATCCCAACTATCCGACTGAGGAGTTGGACACAGTGTGTAGTATATGCTGTCATTTCTCCAAAACCCAGTTCTGCCAAATTATGGTGTTCCTCTGAAGTCCAGTCAGTATTACAGCAGCCGAAATTCATCTCAAGTACTTAATATTTTATATAAAAAGTAATAACATTAAAGTATTCCTGTATACTGAAAAGGATTTTTCTAGATTAACCTGAAATAGTTTGACTCTTTTAAAATACATTTATAGTTCTGGTGCTCTGTTTTCAAAATCCTCTTTCCATTCTTTTTAACAGTGATAATAAGCCAATGAACTCCCAAAATCCTGGAGATTTGACAAAGGGAAAAAGTCTGTTAACTGGTCTGAACTACTTGATTTGTATCAAGTAAGTAAATTAATTAATCATCTCTATATTCAACCCTGAGAGCCCCAAATATTTCAGCAAGGATTTGCACATGCAAAGATTTGCAGGATCAGGTCAGTAGTTTAACTGACACAAGTTACTTAAAAATAGCATGATGGCAGAAACAATGTATTTATTAATGGAACTGCTGTGAGACATACCATAGGCCTTACATTCAACGGGCTGCAGCCACTTCTACCTTGATATGGTTGCAGGTAATTCTGATACAGCTGCATCCCATACTAAAACCAGAAAATAGCATGGTTAACATTTTAAATTGTAAACCTAAGTTGAGTAAATTTTTTTCCAGATGTAAAAGATATCACATACTTTTCTTCACCATTAGAAATCAGGGACAAATGCTGCTAGGATAATGAAATGTTTAACATCGTTGTTCCTGCTGTCTTTATAAATGTACACTCTTCATGAAATACTAGCCATTTAACACATCAACTGATCTATTTCTATTTTGTCACAAACAGATATATTTAAAAAAATATTAAAGTTCCCTTCTTGTGTATTCTTGTAGCTTTGTTAAACATTACTTAACAATCTCACTGAACTCAACATGGTTACACATAAGCTTATGTTTCATGTTAAATTTAAGTATTTACAGGACAGAGGCTTCAGGACATCACCTCATCCCCTATAATGATTCCAACTATTTGGTCTCTGTTTGTTGGGATGAAGAAAAATAAGAAATAAGAAAAATAAGAATTCAACATTGATATTGCTATTGCATGGGAACCTAGAATTACATTATTTCTCTACCACACAGTATCAAAATTTCACATAGTAAAGTTAATTCCATACAGAAAAATTACCTTAAGCAACCTAATAGCTGTCATCCAACAGGTCCTACTTTGTTCATCATCTGCACAGAGCTGTTTCAGGTCTCTGGTTCCTCCTGATTTGTTAGGCTAGAAGGCCACAGCACATTTTTTTAGCATTAATGCATATCTTGAAGATAATACCTGTTGAAATAAAAGCCACTAATTCTCCTATTTTATAATAGACAGCTGAATATTGTTTTCAAAAACCTTAAGGAAACTTAAGCTTACCTAAAAACTGTGGCTTGCTTTACAATATATCAGAATAATAAGCTTGTACCTTAAAGCAGAATCCATAGTTTGTTGGTGCTCCAGAAACCTTTTTGCCTGTCAAAGACATGTACATATCACTATTGCTGAATTCACAGAAAAACTGCAGATGCCTTGGCTCCTAAAAAGAAGAGCAATGTAATACAGTTAGCCTATTTTTTGCCAGCCTCTCCAGATAAGAAACTCAGAAGATTATAGTAGCTATCCTGTTCCAAAATATAGTCTTGCGTACTGCAGATTTAAACTGTGACATCATGAAAGAGACAACTCAGCATTAATTTTATAATGTAGAGGAAAAAACACCCTAAACTAGTCAAAGAGTTCATTCTTCCAGAGAGGGAAAAAATCCAAAGTACAAGTAATATCATTTCTGAGAAAACATCCACTAAATTCAAGCCACAGTAATATTAGAATAGGAGTCAAGTTCTGAGAGCAGTATGCATTTCAAACATCAAAATAAAATAGACTTTCATAACTTGAAAAACAACATACTGTAATAAGTTCTTCTCAGTACTATTTCTAACCATTATCTCCATCCTCTAAGGTTAAGTCAAGGAAGCAAACAAAAGAAATTTGCTGAAGGATACAAAACTAGCTCAATTAATACTCTGTCAGTTAACACTGAAAACTTAGAACAAGAAAAAACATTGGTTTAAGTGGTTTATGTAAAAGGTGTCTCAACTCCAATGCATCCTGTTTAACATGATTAGGTTTAAAATGCTGCCATCAAAAAGCTGAACCAGTAAAATGAAAAACTGTCCATTGACAAAAGTTGTGAACTCTCAAAATCTTCCTGTAAATTCCTGTTATACATAGGTTTTTGTTTATTTGCACTTTTCAGAGCATCTACTTATACTTCAGAATTTGAACTACTATTTAAAAATGCATTTAAAAAGGGTACTCTGCTAACTGACTGGAAAACTATCAATCAGAATGAAGTAAAGTTATCAAGCAAAAAGAAAGTACTGTTTCTAAGATAATACTTTCCCAATTTTATATCTCAATTTCTCTCTAGATTTTATCTATAACAAATAGCGTTTTTTTTTCTTTTTAGCATTGTAAGTTGAAATTCAAGTTTGGATTATTATTATAACAAATGATAACTACATAAACATTTGCTCTGACTACATTTTTTTTTTTTTTTTTTTCTCCCCTTACCTTAGATGTACCTTTAGTGGAAAAATAAAGGCCAGATCTTCTCAAAAGAAAGTACATTTTTTTCCATGCTTTTTTCCCCTGCTCCTTTGCATGCAAATAACCATGGATCTCAGGATATGTGCTGGAGCTTAGGAACATCTGAAAGAAAATATCAGACATGCATTTTTCTTTTCATCTGCAACCAGCTTTCTGTTTCATTAACATACTCAGCCAGGACTAAGGGGAATAAATGCCTAAATCCACTATTACACCACAGTAATTCAGTTATGATTGCACCTAATCCCATTAAGAGTACCTCTGATTTAAGGCATGTAGAATGTTACACAACTCCAAGGTATGCTAAGCAAGTTACATATTTATATGGAACATATGGTTTGAAATGAGAGCATTAGTTATGCAATATGTTGACTGCAGCCACAAAACCAGTGTAAGAAGTTCTGATCCCATGCCTCAGACACTATTTATATAAAACTGCAAATTAATGCTATCAACAGAAAAAACAAAAACCACCATCCCTCTCTCTCTCCCCATGTCACAAACCAGATACAGGAACCGATCTAAGTTAAAATTCAGCAAACAAATCACAAAATCTGAATCATATAACCACAGAAGTCAGGCAGATATTACAGTTTTCAAAAGGAGGGAACAAAGTTCTCAGGATCTGAAGTGGTGCTCAAGCAGGAGCTTTAGGAACTTTAGTTGAACCAAAACCAGGAGAGGCTGGACGAGTCACCAAGACAGTTCCTGTTTGTGCTCAAGGTCATGTGGTAGAGAGCTGAAAAAAGCTGCATCAGATGGAAGGAAAGAGGACTTGAAAGTCTGAGAGATCAGCCATTTTGCCTCCAGAACTGCAAGAAAACAGTGTGCACCCTCACAAGCCACAGAAAAGGCAGAATGATATGGGTAGACAGAGAAGTTCACAAATGCACTGACAGAAGTTAACTGATGTGCTGCCTCTACTCAAGATATTCAATGGCTTCTCTTTAGCCATTTCAACCAGACATTGTCAGAGTGCAGCACAGCTGTTATCTTGCTAAGATCAAGTACACAGTTTTACTCAGTCTGCAAAAAAAAAAAAGTACCACTTAAAGCTGGCAACCATGAACACTTCCAGGGATGGGGCATCCACAACTTCTCTGAGCAACCTGTTCCGGTCCCTCACCACCCTCACAGTATAGAATTTCTTCCTTATCTCTAATATAAAGCTATCTTCTTCCATTAAATCCATTACCCCTTGTCCTATCACTAGACGTCTTTGTCAAAAGTCCCTCCCCATCTTTCTTGTACGTGCCCTTTAGGTACTGGAAGGCCGCTATAAGGTCTCCTCAGAGCCTTCTCTTCTCCAGGCTGAACAGCTCCAACTCTCTCAGCCTGTCCTCATAGGAGAGGGCCTCCAGCCCTCTGATCATCTTGGTGGCCTCCTCTGGACTTGTTCCAACAGGTCCGCGTCCTTCTTATGTTGGGGGCTCCAGAGCTGGATGCAGTACTCCAGGTGGGAGTCTCACGAGAGTGGAGTAGAAGGGCAGAATCGCCTCCCTTAACCTGCTGATCACACTTCAGTTCTGTCAACTCTATCTATGCTGTGCAGTCTATTCATTGCAAATGCTGTCATGAGTAAGAATACAAAAGGATCTAGTACATACACAAATTAATCTAAAATAAGAGTTGCTCCAATAATCAGACCACGTTTTAAACAAGTCACAAGCCCTATTTAAAATTACATTCAACAACAGTTTCACATCTAATTAGACCAAGTGAATTAATTTGCTGCCCACCTATGAAAGTTGGTAATTCTCAAAAAACAACCAACCACCCACCCTCAAATCTGAAAATAACAGAGTATTTCATTACGAGGGGGAGAGGTCTCCAATTAAAATCTTCATACCACATACATTTTTGACATGTTTTAAAGGATTCGATTTGCAAAAATAACCTAAAGCAAGTTCCAAATGATCCACTGTATTGTGCCTCAGAGCAGCCACACTCTAATCATTATAGTGACACACTTATTTTCTTTTTTTAAGCTAAAGATATTCATGGCAGAGATTAAACCTCTCTCTTTGGTATACATAGACGTTTTGTCTATATTAGACCTAGTAATTTCACTTAGCGCATGCTAAATGGATAGGGGAGAGGTAAACTTTTTAGGTTTTGAGGCTATTTGGATCCTTTGATTGAAAGTCATCAGCCAAAATACTCACTCTCTTACTTTCAATGAAAGTCAAGAAAAATACACTCAAAAAACATTTTACTTGCATACAGGTCCATCCACCAAAAGCTATAAAAGTATCAAAATATTTTTTAATCACTTGGAAGCATTGTTAAAACAAATGTCTCTCTTGATACTTGACCAAGCATATCACAAATAATAACACAAGCCCATTAACTTGTCTTAATGAAAGTTTCCAAGGAAATAGCAACACACTGTAAACAATTTACCCAACAGCTTCTGCTGAAATGTGCATAACAGCTACACAATCCACAAAGGTATTCTCTATTTTGTGCCTAGCAAGTTTTATTTGATGAAATACAATTAAACAGACAACACAATGTAAAACGGCAACAAAGGAGAGTTCAAGCTATCAAAATGGGATGTAACTATATGTATTTAGAATGATTCTTAACCTTACCCACAAGCAGTGCACATGTTCTACATATCACAATATGTTCTACTTGTAGGGCTTAAGGAAGTTCTGTGCAAAAGTATATGGCAAACAATTTGATTATTAAAGTCTTAATTATTTTTTTTTCAAACTACCAAATTACATTATCAAGCAAAAAATATTAAGTTCTATTAAACCTGGGGAAAATATTTTCTAAATTAAATATTTATGTTAGACTGCTATGAAGGTAGCAAAAGTGAATCAATTTTCACTAGATATGAAATGTCTTTTGAAATTACAAAGTTTTTATTTAGGTCTGTAAAAATTATTTACAGAATCTAGCATGTATCAATTTAATGTTAAACGTTTTTTACTATATGTGGGATAATAATAACCTCCCAACTAATGTTTGCTTTCATAAGGATATAACTATTTAATACAGAAGAATGGTTTGAAAATCAGTTCTTTAATGTTTTTAATTTACTAGTGAATGTTAAGGTAGAATTTATTATTTGGATACAAAAAAAAAATTGTAATTTTTATATTCCTTTTAGTTCTACTTTAAGTATCTCATGTTATTGTGTTGCCTTTCCAATCATTCTTTAACCCGAAAACTCATACATAGGGTTGTTGTCTTAAGACCAGTGAAAGTTCTTCTATTAATTAATTTTTCTAGTGACAAGCAAACAAGAGTGATGTGTATGCTTCCACCTTTATTACTCATTTTTCCCCTCTTTGAGAAGTAAGATGATGATCTCTGATATGGTCATGCTGTGAAATTATTCCCACTGTAAATTAAAATCTTGTGTCCGCTTAAAAGATGACTAACACTGAGTGACCTACCATTTATTTTTTTTCCCCCGAAGGCTACAGTAGCCTTCAAGCTAACAAATCATACTGGTCAGTCTAAATTTTCTACTCATTAAGTTTGACCATTTGTCCTAGTTTTGAAAACAGGACACCATTTAAGTCTTTTTTTATATCCATTTGTATTACATTACCAATTCTTCGGTATTCTACCAATGCCTGCTGTTAAGTATGTTCTGAGTACTGCAGCACTCCACCTTTTTACGGAACAGTCTTTCACCTGAAATACTCAATAAAGGTATTACCATTTTTACTGCATTTTATCTGTTTTGGCACTTCTTGATTCTGAAAGAATGTGCAAGTTTCCAAGCGTGGTCCTGTAGTAAGTGTCTGGAAGTGACACATCACTTCATATCTTATAAGGAAGAAAAGTTATTAACCATATTTTGAGTTATTCAAAACCTAGCAACAGATCCAGCATTGACAAACAGCTATGGTCACACAAAGCAGACAGTGGGAAATTCTGAGCTCTGCTGGCTCATTTTTATTCAAAGATTACATACCTGTAATATCCCAGAGTGGCTTACAGCTGCATTGATCTCGCTTGGAAAAGATATCATATGATCTGGAAAAAAGCTCTGTAACAATAACAATTTGTATCAAAGTTCCATAAAAATAAATATTAAATTTCCTATCTCATTTGGCCATAAAATCAAAGTTTTCAATGCAGTGCAAGACACTGCAGATTCTCTGAACCAGTAATTTAAGCTTACCTTGGTATCATTCCTGAATTTGTGACATCGTACGTATTATTTGCTGAAAAACTTAGAATTTTGAGAAAACATCAACAGTCTCTGGAAGCAAGAGGGTTTCATACACTAGTGCAAGTCATATTGCAGTACTTGGCCCTTAGTGCTGTTCTTCTAGTAGCAATTTCTTTTGCTGTTGATATATAAGACTTGCCTGGTGCATCAATAGGCTACAAAGCAGGGAGGATATACACCAACATACTGACAAATACATTGTTTTCTATTGTTTTCATTACACTAGAAACCCAGTAAAATATTTTGGAATAACTTCCATTAATAAAGAACAAATCCACACAGGCTTTTTTTTTAATTGTCCATTTTGTATGACATAAATACAAATTAACATAAAAACTCAACTACATCAATATGGTGTGGTTAAAAAGTCCACATTTCAAGTGCCAATTTCATTACAAAGGAAAGATCAAGACATAGTTTATGGGACAGACCTGCAACTGGAGAGCTCAATAAAGTCATGTAGATATGAATCAGCCAAGAGTTTGACCATTACTAACAAAGTTTTCTCAAGACCTGGACAATTTTGAAGCTAATACTCTCTTGACCATCCAGTGTACACTGACTTACATTTTTAATATAACTGAACTACTGGTAGGGTTAATTAATATCAACTTATTTCTGATAAAGCATTCTTGCTACAACTGGGACCACAGTACCCGAAAGACTCAACAGGAACTACAAGGACTCTGAGTAGCCACAGCTGCTGGTCTCCCACACTCCACAGCTGGTCCCACTCACTAGTTAACCAATACATAAACACACATTCTTTGAAAGCTTCTCTACCAACTGTAGACCATCTCAAGCTTAGAATTTTTCACAGTGCAGCGATATCTCCATGTTAGGGAGTATATTATTTGCCCAGAGTAACACAGATGGAGCAAGAAAAAAAAATCCTTAGATCTCTTATATCTTTTGGTATCTTAATATTTACCTTTTAATCCTTTTCACAGGTAGATAATTTGAGTTCCCTTCCACTTTTCACCTTTCAAGCTCTCATACATTTCTGCTATTTCTTCCTTTGACATCTGAAACATGCTGGCTTTATAAGAAATAGCATTAGGAGTGATCCAAATACACCATGCATTTGAGCAACCAGATGGTGAGTTTCTCCTGCTGAGCCAGGGCTGCTTTCATGGCCTTTGCCATCAGCCAAGGTTTGAATCAGCAGCATTAACCTTTGGCAACATTCTTGAGCTATGAGTTGTCTCTGCTCTCTTTCCATTCCTTACATACACTAACTTTGGCTTCACTTTCACTTACTCCTAATAGGTTATAGCCTTTTGTGTCAGTTGTCATTTAGCTGCAGCTGTGAGAAGCTGTCATTGGGCAGTGCTGGGCCATAACATTTGATGTCCACTTTAACAATAAAATCATCTTTGCTACAGATGCCCCTCCTCACATGGCTTCAGTTTATATTTGGTTGTCACTTGATGGAAAATTCACTCAGTTTCAAAAACTATATTTTGTCATAGGTCCATGTGCAAACTTCAATAAAGCCATGTCTGTCCCCCTCACTCTTCAAAAAAAAAAAAGTATGAACATGGATGTTTTACAATTGCAAAAAAGAGACCGGCCAACAGTTCCACGCACCACAGTATATTCCTATATCCCATATATTCCCTCCCAGTTATTCATTCTGGCCCATGCTTCCCTAACAGCTTTACACTTTGCCTATCTGTGTGTAAGATAAAAGACAATTTTGCAGCAACAGCAGTTGAAGCATGTCGCAGATATAATGTCAGGACTTACCAGTGGATTTTTAAAAAACTCATATTTGGCATAATTTTTTCTAAAATACAGTTTGTTTTCCTCTTCCATTACCCAACTTGACTGGACTTCCATCACTAATTCATGGTCCTCTATAGCTCTTCCTGTAAAAAAAAAAAGCAAACAAATGAGAAAAACAACACACAACCTGCACCGAAAAGCCTAGAAGTAGAACATTAAAACACAAAGGTCAAATAACAAAAATATTATGAAATTAAATTAATTTAAACAAATACAAAACATGAAACAAGCAATCTGAACACAGTTCATTAATCTGGTCTATGTTACACCAAGTTACTCTTCCACCTCAGCCAGTCCCAACTTCTGAGGTAGGTCACATGTGAGGTTTTTTGTTTGTGTTTTGTTGTTGTTTTCTTTTACAGGGGCAGCTGAGGGCTGTATTCCATTTCATGGCCAAATCCATGTTCTCCCTGCAGAAGCCAGGCAAAGAATTCAGTTATTTGTACCACAGCACTGGCATTCAGAATCGGTATTCTCATTGCTCTAGACTGCTTCTGCTGCTCAGATTCTTGAGCGAATTTTTTGATTTTACAGCAATCTGAAATGCACTTACAGGAAAGACACAGAATCTAAGAACTTTCCTGCACACGTGTGGTGCATGTTTACATATTGCACACTCTGAGCAATGCAATGGGACTACTTATAGTGCACGAAGCATAAATCCTGAAAGGCTATGGATAATTTCTGTACATATTGTTTATATTGCCTATTTTAAATAAATTTCAGCAGCTTACAAAATCATGTTATAAAAAAAGAGGATGAACATGCTTCCAAATGAGTATAGAGTTTTTGTGTCCTCTTGTACTTTGTTGTGGACTCAAACTAATGAAAACAAGATGGAGTTGAACAAAGTTGTAAATTTCACTTAAATGATCCTTGGCACCTTCAAGTTTAAATTACACTCCAACAGGTTAAGAATAGGTTTGAGATCTGAACTTAGGTCTCCTTTCCAATTACAGGGTTTTAACAACCAATTCTGTTCATGGTTTCAAAGTGAGAAGGCAATTAAAAATGTATTATAAAAACCGTGTAACACACAATTTTCTGATCACATTTTCTACACTTCATTGCATTATCATCTTATGAAATGATCTTATGATACGCTTTAAAGGAATGTTGATGGTCTTACATAACAGCTTGTTGTTAGAAACTTTTTTAAAAATTGTAGCAGTTAAAAGAATAGTACGATTTATTTTTTTTTAAAGTAATATAAATGCTAAATTTTTGCAAGTGATCTTAACTAAACAAAACAACTTAAGTTTCATAAAGCATAGCATGCACGACCTTCTAAGAGATAAAAATCAAACCTCAAATTTGAAATCATTAAGGCCTCTTTAGAACTACAGCCACTTTTTATAGATCTTCTCTTGCCACCTCTTTCACCAGTTACTGCTCCATGCTTCCACATTGTCCAATCTGGATAACAGCCCTACTGTAGCCTGCAAATCTATAAGCTTCTTCAGGAAGTTTCCAGCTAGCAAATTTGGAGACAATACACTCATACAGCTAAATTTCACCTCAGGAGGAAAATATCAAGCTCACGACTAACAGAAGACAAAGCACTCTCATGATCTACAGATCAAGTAAGGAAAATTCAAATTTCCACAAATTTAACTCATTCTTCACTGAATTTAACTCATTCTTGAGCCCACAAAGACAGAGATTAAAGATGCTACATGAAACTCATATTTTGCAACCAGATCAAATGAAGCAAATAAAAATACAAAACAACTCAGAAAACAAAAAATACCCCAAAAATACAGAAAGAGCATTTTAAAATCTTGTACAGCCTGCTCTACTCCTAAACACATTCTTCAGATGCAGAAGTAAAGAGACACAAAAGAACTGAAGTTCTTACTCAAAACCAGCATTTTCTTTTTCTTTGAGTTTTATAAAGAGAAAGTGCTCCTATGGGATGACATTTTAAACTCTTAAATGCTTGGCATTGTGACATTTAAGAAATACCATTTCCTCAAGACTTACTTCTTGGTACAAAAATAAGACATTCTGCATCACCCCAATGGATGGGTAAGGATGCTGGTATTTCTTTATTTTAAGCTGTCACATCACAGAATATTTTACAGTTGATTTGACTTACTTTCTTGAAGGAACTGAAACATTGAGTTAGGGCCCTCCAAAACACAGCCCTGTTATCAAATCCCTAAATGCTGCCATGAAAAAATTGCACTTTAGTTTAGTTAGATGATTTTTCCTCTTTCAGCAAAACTGAAGAGTTTCTACATTCTTCTCTACCATCTCTTTATTACCATCTCTAACATGAGGAGGACCTGCTACTGTCCAAAACAAAGTCTCCTTAACTATGGAAAGTAACTAAAACCCATGAAAGAAGATTTAATATTGAAGTGCATGACAGAACACATTTCAAAGAGTCTCCTCTCTAGCCACCCAGCAGGAGAAAAAAAATAAACTAAATAAAAACAGAAAAGCCATTGCCCAGTACTATTGCACAGGTAGTGCTTTGTGAGCCTGCCCATAGGCTACCTAAAAGAATGCAGATAGTGAAATCAAAATGAGAGACTGAAACACAACAACGATGTGCCTCGCCAGCGCACTGTCACCTACTCAAAAAGAACCCTAGAACACATGTCTACTGAGCTGCAGAAACAAACAGAAAATTGTTTAGAGTCAACACAAAAACTTCTCACTAGAAAAGGAAAAATTTCAAGATGAAAACTGTATTTTCCTTGAAAAGGAGAACAGCTATGGGAATCTCACCCATTTTCACAGCCTGCCCTCTACAGGGGAACTGCAGTGGAACTATGAGACTTCAACATCAAGGTACCTGGTGGTAGGGATGACATGGCATCATTTAAATCTAGGCATACCTCAACTGCCTTCAATAATCTTAAACAAAGTGGAAAACATCCAAGAATTTCTTTGAATTCAATAGCTTGGGACAAAAAGGACACATACCAGAAGCACACAGTTCTGAAACATATCGTGATTTATACTCCTGTAATAATCGTACTTCAGATATTTGAAATGGAGCCTAGGCTACTGCAAGACTTCAGAGGTGGGTGGGAAGGCTGAGCATCTTGGGTGGTAAGGCAGTGGCAGCGGGCTTTGCACAGCATGGGTGCCCCACAGCAAGCAGATGGGGTGCACGGGCCAGCACCTTGGGGAAGCGGCACAGGTGGAGGAAGCATCTCACCTGCCCACTCGCCCCGAGTCAGCATCACCTGGTCAGCACTTGCCATGCAATGCAATGAGACACAATCATGCCTAATGTTCAACAATATAGGTTTACACTAAAGGTCATACAGGTTTGTGAAAATAGGAATATATAGACTGTGGTTTTGTTTTCTTTTGGGTGGGATTTTTTTTTTCCTTTTTCCAGCCTTCACATGCAGATACCTCCACACAGCAACGAAGGCACAGCCTGGTGATGTAATTAATGTCTGTCTTGATTAAAAGCAGAATGCTGTGTTCAGCTCACTGAGATTCATGCAATCATAACTAATTCAGGAGTATTCAGACAGCTGTTAGATATTAAAGAAAATGTTCACTAATTGATGAATGAATTATTAATCCCCATCACACTGGAATTTACACAGACACATTCACTCACAGTACTTCTCCTTTCTATATCCATTCATTTAACTTGGGAGCAGAAAAACACTGTGCAAATTTTCATGTGTAAAACACAACAGAATAATAAATAGCAAATCATCCAAAACTAAATAATCATTTGAGAAATATTTCTTCACACTACTCATTCAGTGGGTCACAATACACTTAATGCAAGTCAAGATCTATATGTAAAACCTTTCAAACAAAACCAGATCTAACAGTTTCATAAAAATAAATTCATTATTATTCAGTATTACAAAAAAAAAAAAAAAAATATCTCAAGTTGTTCCTATCCTTGGCTATGTTGAATTGCCATCCTCATAATCTAATTTTATTTTTAAAATGAGCAATTCACCTTTTTCTAAAATTATGCCTAAAGATGGAGCAATCACAAGACTGTATGGTGAACGCAGGTCTTCAGACCTGCATGCCAGCAATTTTGAGAATTTCAGAATCTTAGGAAAAGCAACTTCACTAATGATTTGATATTGAAATCTTCCAAGAAATCCTTCAGATTGAAGCAAATACAATATTTGACAAAAAGCGTATTGTGCAAATAAATAAACCTGGGGAAATAATGCCACTCTTGTTCTGGCATGGTTTGTGAAAGTATCTTCAATAGTTACTACAGTACTTAAACACCAGCCACACTATAAAACACAAAACCCACTTCTACTATTTATATAGCAGTGCTGTCTAAAGCCATTTTCATACCTCCTCTTCTGTAGCAGTCAGTCATTTACAGCCTTGACCCAGATTTAACTCTGACCTTACTCTGAGCTGGAAGCATCTTACAACTGATACATTCAGTGCAAAAGGTTATAAATATCTTTGAAATGTTACAAAGCAAAAAAAAAAAAAACAAAAAAAACCCAAACAACTTTTGTAGCTGCCTTCATAGGATAAGGGAGCAGAAAAGGGCAGAAAACAGTTTTAGCTTTTGTAGTTGATCTTTAAAATATGGCTGTTAAACATAATATAGTTGGAGATGCATAGTTAAGTTTATTTTACATGAGTCTAGATTCCCTAGATACATACATAGAAAGAAGTTTAACAATAGCTTTCAGTC
>WHYT01016804.1:328418-350375 GCA_009806455.1 Tetrax tetrax
TGCTGTTTATTTTTTTGGTGGTGGTGTGTGTTTTTTTAAAAAAATTGACAGTACTGGAACTACCAGGTACCAGTGCAGTCTCTTCTGAGAACTAAGGACTCTGAGGAGTTTTCTATGTATTTTAGAATGCAGGAAGGCCCCCAAAACGTCCTCTTCTCAAGCCACAACTTGCACTAGGAGCAACTGCCCCTCAGGCTGCAGAAGTAGTACTACCTTTGGTAACTCTACTACAGTGACAAAGTTCAAGAATAATATGGAAACTTTGAGGGACATGAAATTAAAACCAGATTTTTTATGACATTTGTCTTCTAGTAGATTTTTCTGATATAATTCCTTCAAAACCAAACACAATACAGTATTGATACGTAGTGCTGTAAAAGGAAGTAAGACTGTCTGACTAGAGTATCAGTTCAATTCTACATCCTAGCAGTTGGCTTCCAAACTCATCTTTTACTGAGTGAAGTCTTTCCTGTGTTCTGCATTTTTTACATCTCTGCAAACTTCCCCTTTCTGCCTATATTTAGTTTGTCTTAATGTGTTTTATACTGCAAAATTACATCTATACACTATAAAAAAAAGAATAGAGACCAGAGTTATAGTTTAATCTGAAAACACAGATTACATCTTGTAAACTGTATAATAGAAAAAAAGGGGGTTTACTGCACTACAGGAACGCTGATGATGTGGAAGGAGTTCAGAGTTTCCAGCAACTTAAAATACTAAGCATAAAGTTACTTCAACACAGTTTATCAGTCCATAACTGGAAGTTTAGAAGAATTGTTGTTTTGTTTGGTTTTTTTTTTAAGTAGTCCTGTCCCAGAGTTTATAATAAAATCTAGCCAAACTGACTGTATTGAAGGAAAATACTGACAGCCTACTCTGATGTTGTTTCTGAAGACTGAGTCCTACTGTGCAGCACTGTGTAACTGCTTTCTGTCCTTGATGTCAGAGGTTTCACTCAGGTGTGCTGGGAACAACAAAGACTTTATTTGCAATGAAAATAACCCAAGTCTTGCTAGAGATAAGCAGGAAATACCAGTAAAGAGGAAGAACTGCCAAAGAAAAGCAAGCAAGAGTGAGTAATAATTTGCAGCAAGAACCATAATGGTCAGTGTCTTCCGAATCACTCTTACAGATTCAGATCAGGTAGTGTGAGGCAAACGTGCTATGACAAAATGTACTTTATAGCTACGCTTTCAAAAAAATATAAACATAAGCAAAGAATCCCCAAAAGAACAAATTCACTCAAGCCCTCCTGTCATTTTGCTTCCAAACCTTTCTATTGCAATTGTACTTCTACGTGAAAGTGAAAACCAAACACCTTATTTACTGCCATACCATTGTATAGTATCAGCCTTACCTAAACCTGTGTGGGTAAGTTGTTCAAACAGAGTCCAGCTGTGGTCATCAATATAGTGGTTCTTCAATATCAAAAGCTGACACACATCCCTGGCTGTTATATCACTTGGTACTTCCAAAGCTCTGCTAGTATCATCTTCACTATACACTTTAATTACCTGCAATAAATAAAAAAGCTAAAATATCCATAAGTTTAATCTTTGGTTCAGTTAGTCCAAAGATGTTCCTCTCTCAGCTTCATGACTGAGACAAGAACCTATACACATAGGATGCAATACTAAAGACAACCATTTCTCTCCTCTGCAATGGTGTAATCAAGAACAAAACAGCTGAGCAAAGCATATCCCACTTCTAAATTTGGCTACTGGACATCTCTTGCCACAGGACACTGGACAGACTGGTGCATTCACTTTAAAAAAAAAAAAATGGCAATGGAAAGGTAAATAAACCCTGTGAAACTGTACATTCTTATATAAGCTAAAGAAGAAACCACAGAAAATAAACAGTGAAACTCAAGAACTCCATGACTGAAGATCTGTAGAAATATTTGATAAAGTTAGAGAACAGTAATGAGATTTGAGATGCTTATAATTCTATAGACAATAAAAAGGAGGTGCTACAGAGTTGCTTCAAATTTTGACAAGCAAGAACTAGAACTATGAGTTTAAAAAAGGCATATATATGCATACATACAGAATCAAAAACATCATACATGGAAAAGAATTATCAACATATGAGGACCAGGAAAGTAAATAAAATGTTCTAGATGTACATGCAAAAAAAAAAAAAAATCTATCACTAAGTAGACATTTTTATAATGTCTTATCTCAGTAGTTTCTTTATTCTGTTAAGTATGTTGGGGGCGGGGGGAGGAGACAATATAAACTCTCATGACTTATACTTGTCATTTTCACTTTTAAATTTCACTTTAAAAATTTGTTTTTCAACACTGACACGCATTTTAAAGTCCAGAAGAACAGGTATCCATTAAGTTCTTGAGGAGGTGAAGGAAGTCTTATTGCATACCGACTGTTTGAAAGAAGGCATGACCATTTAGTTATTTTTTTCTGTATTTTGTTTCTCTGAAGGAGAATAAATCAAATGAATCAGATAAATCAGTGAATTGGATGGAACTGATGCAAATCACTAGTGCCCTGTCCTCAAAGTTCTGCACAGTGACTAATCCCATTAAAGTCAATGCTGAAGGGGTTTTTTTTGTATAAGAGTAGAAAATAATTTCATATTCCTCACAGCAGTCAAGAAACTCAACACTCTGTTAGATTTCCTCTATTTCGCATTTTTTTAAAAGCAGTCAAAACACAGAAAGTGAAAAATATTGAGTTTCCTGACAAAAGGATCAACTCTTATCTGTGGTACTGTATGTTGGAACAGTGACATAGTTCCAAAATAAAATATATGTTTGAGATTTTATTATAAACACAAATAGGCAGGTAAAAATTAGCAGCAGGTATACAAGATTTGATGCAACATTAAACGTGCCATAAAGTCTTCCAGGCACTCAGAAACACATTAAGTGATCAAGTCAGGAATGCATCATTTTTACTCTCTATTTTCAAACAAGCATTTTCACCCAAAAGCCACCCAATGCCATGAGATTTGGAAGTTACTATATTAATTCACCTTTAAGAATGGGATTTATTCCCCAATATTTACATTTTCCAGTAGCGTGAAGTAACACTGAGCAACCTTATTCCCTCTCTATCAAAACAACAAGAGTCTGAATGTCCATCCCCAGTGCAGTGCCTGCTGTGTACTGTGCCAATGGAACCACTATGCAGCTCATCTGTTAGTGACAGTCTGGCCACAACAGCAAGGAACTCAGCACAGGTTAAATTACCCTGCTTACCCTGTCTGTGACAAAGCACAGACATCCTCAAGACAAAGGGCATCCAAGATTTTTTTAATTTATCTCTAAAAATCATCCTCTCAGTTTATTCAGTTTATACCTATTCATCACAATACATGACACACCTCACCTGAACTTCATGCACAAAACTTAAGCACCATTGTAAACTCTTCATTAAACATCAAGACATGTTCTTACTTTAAAGAAAAACAAGCATTTTATTGTCAGTCAGCCCTTAATTGCTATGTTACTAAACACATGCTCATTTCAAGCATCTAATAACAAATTAGCAATGTATTGTTGCCCTAACTTGTTACAGCAGCTCCTTCCATGGTTTGTGTCAAAGCTGGCAGGAAAGTGAGCAAGGAGCTGCAACCCTATCTTCTGCCACCTGCTTCTCTTCCACCAACAGCAAAAATAAAAATAAAAATTAAAAATAAAAATTAAAAAAAAAAATCAGGTCAGCTCACCCATGCTTGCCAAACATCAGAACAAGATAAAAAGACTCAATTTGAAAACCACATAGAGAATAAAGCACACTGATGGCCTTACTCCTCTCCAAAAAACTGCTTTTCTCTATGGAACTACACACACAGTTCTGTTCCAAACTTTGGCACAGCATATTAAATCAGCATGAAGTCCATGATGATTTGCTTTAATATTTCAGCTAATAAATGATGACAGCTCAAGAGCTCCAGAGGACATTGACTCACCCTTGCCATGACACCGACCTCCAGGATATGGCAAACATTAAAATCACACTTCTAAAGTGGTGAAGATCTCTGTCTACTCATTAATCAACCACCTCAAAGAAGAGTCTTCCAAGGAAAACATGTAGACCTTGGAGAAAGCTCATCCAAAGTTTCCACAGGCCTCAGCTACAGTCCAGTACTTACATTTAATACGAAAGGCAAAAAGAGCACATCAATATTGAATTCAATGATTGGTACTGCCCAAGCAGCCACGGCTGATGGCTGTGGTTGGTTTTAGAAGATGTCTACGCTTTGGCAGTGTTCCCACCGACAACAAGTGAGACTGGTAGCAATGCAGCCTGTTTGCAGTAGGGTCTTGTTCCACACACACAACTTACTTAAACTCCTACTCCAGTCACACAGAAATTATGTTCTACAGTTCAGGATAAACCAGCATGGATGATTTAAATTCCTCCAGTATTTACACGGATTCAAAGTGAAATTAAAAGAGGTGTCTGGCAGTGTGCGCTGTGAATGGGATGGAGGGCTGGCTGTACAGGTGAGTAGACAAAACAGCACTTGGCCACGTTAAAACACGTCCTACTCTGGGCCATACTGAAGGTCAGGGACAGCTTCATTAGCCTCTCCAGTAAGTCTGTGTCAGGCTGTATCGAAAAGATTTTATAGGCTGAAGTGCCAAAAAGGAGACGGACAGTAAGAAGGGGAAAAGAAGTGAGAGAATTAAAGTGACATTAGTGGTACTGGACTAGATGATCGCTTTAGGTCCCTTCCAACTGAAATATTCTATTCTATTTCTCAAGATTCTTGCAATAAAGTCAGGGTGAGAATCCACACCAGTGCCCTGGCTAGGGACCCTGCCAGCACATACTAGCAACTACAGTTTTCTCCAGGTACTCATCACATCAGGTGGTGTGCTTGTTTTACAGTAAGAGCACGTACGGCCCACGCTGAGGCCCTTGATGGACGATTTTTTACAGAAATGCTTTTTAAAAGTGCTAAGGCTCGCAGTGCAGATGACTACACTCTTACTGCTGAAGAAATAGAAAAAGACTTTTTAACATGCTGAAGACAGCAACACAAGTTGTGATAATGAACTGCCTGTGGCCATTCAACTCAGGGAATGGGAAGCTTTGGAGATGGCCTTGGACTACAGGAGCACAGCTGAAACAAAACAAAACAACACAACACAACGGGAAAAACCCCCAGAGTTTATATTCTCAGTGAGTATTCTCACGTGCCTTTCTCAGTATAGGGAAATAAATCCTGCACAAGTCTTGGACAATGGATCATCCCAGCTCACAGCTATGACGTGCTAAGTCCCAAATGCTGTGCCCTTTTTCTTTTCCTTGCAAGGGATTCAAATACAGCAGGAGACAAGAGAGTCAGTCACTTAACAGACCCTTCTAAACTTCTGTTACAGTTTTAGTTTAATAATTGAATGTGATGCTGTAAATCTCACCAGTTAGAGTGACCTCTGAGGGGTTTTGTAATTAGAAAAAGTTGCTCAGTCTGTGCTTTCTGCTGTGTTTGAAGCAAAGTCTCTTGTAGGATTTGCTGGGAATGTATTTGTTCCAAGGGGAGTGGATCACATGAGAAAGGATAAATTCAAAATCCTATTTTTCCTTGGAAATATGTTGCAATAAATACTTCTCTTCCCAGAAGTAGAGGATGCTCCAAGAATTAAAGGGTGGCAAGATTGTGCTAAAGATGCAATTTTGCTGACCTATAGAGATGAGGAAGCTTGAGTGACCACTTCTTTATTTTTACTAGCAGTTATCATCATGCATTAAGCTGGCCAGTCATCCCCACTCTCTTGCATTCTTTTTCTGCTGAAAATTTGCCTGAGAAGTAGCACACAAGAAAAGAGCTAATCGAGAACAAGCTGTCATTACAGTTTTCATTACTATACACTTTCAAGCTTTATTCTATTTAACTTCCCTTGACTACATCTATTAGTAGACAGAAAAGGTTGCCTCAGTAGCACTCAAATCTTCTTCCTTCTTGTCTAGTTTATAAATACAAAATATTCTTCCCAAGATCAGAAAAACAAACATCTCAGTAGCTTCCATTTAAGCCAGTGGAACTAAGAAATTAGTAACTCCAAAATCTTTTTATAAGAGGAAAGCACCAAGCTGAGCATGACAAGCATTAACAATTTTCATTGCCTATGAGAACAGGCAAGGCAGTACAGCTTTCCTGCATCTCCTCTTTCAATTTCTCAATATATTAAAAATCAGCCAAGATCCCAGACATATATGCAATGCATCTTTATCCCTCAAAAAATTTATTTTTATAAGAAATGTTGCTTTAAAATAAAATATATCCTTGTTTGCATTTCACTAACATCTGAATGTCAAATCAATGTTGAGAAATATGACCTAGACACATTTAACACAGAAAAGGAAAAAGGAGAACCTAGCTTTTATACTAAAAAATAATCAGAAGGAGCAAAAAAAATCAGAAACTGTTTAAAAGCATAAGTAAAAGAGCACATAAGGTAATCAGTGTGGGAGGAGGGAGGAGCAAGAGAAGGCTGGACTCTACTCCCCCGAGTCTTCTTCCACATTCAACTGTCATCTCCACTACAATAATTAAATAATGTGTTTCAGAGACTTTTAAGAGAGGGTGTCCAAGTCTGATTCTTCAGAATCTTCAAGCCATCTGTTTTGGAAGTTCCAATCTGCAGAAACAGCACAAACATATGGAAAGACCATACCCTACACTGAGGAGTTTCAAATTTCAAACTAAGTCCTGACGTGTGAAAAAAGCCAGGTAGATCCAACAGAAAAAGAACCACTCAGCACATGGAGTCCATATTTAGGTGCCAACATCAAAATGTCCTGACTTCTACAAGATTCTTAGTGTTCCTGTATAGCCATTAAGACAGGGGATGGTCACCACTTAAAAAAAAAAAAAAAAAAAGAATCAAGCCACTTTTATTTATAAAGATACAAGCATCTAACTTTAGCTTATCATTTCTACAATTATTTTTCCCCCATGAATAAAACATCACACATTTTGTGCTTACATTACAATTTCAGTCACATTTATGTTAAATGCAGTTATTCTATGCAAAACCAGGCCTTAAAAAGTCTTACACTCCAGGGTGCTGTACTTCCCCTGAGATCCTGCCTGATACTGTGCTAACCCCTGTCTTTACTGTTAATGAACAGGCTATTTGCCTGAAGCATTTGTTCTCCAACTTCCAACCTTGCCCCCTGCTAGACAAAGTTTTTGCTTATTGATATTGGCAGTGGGTAGGGAAATTTGGAGTGTATTTGAACTACAATGGAAGGACTCGGAAATTCCTAGCATTTTGAACTATTTTATGACTTCTAGCAATAGTCTGTCTTGGCTTTAGAGAGAATCAGCAAAATTCCACATTCACAAAAATATTTAAGGGCAGGTTAACTCACAACTATTTAAAAAAAAAAAAGTGTTAGTAAAGTTTACTGTCTTCATTATCAGATGTGAATGCAACACTTTCCCTTTAAATATCCCAGACTACTGTCAAAATGCCAGCTTCCAGTATTTCCTCCAAAGGGAAGATCTCCAAGCCAAAGGATTCTCACAATTTGCAGAAAACTATACCTGTCATTAAAAAAAAATAAAAAGCAAGATGTGCACAATGATGAATGGTAGCTGCTCATTTTAAATCAATTATTTTCTCAATCACCACAACAGAAGCTTTCAAGAATTTATCCTGTATACGTCCCTGTGAGGAACAGACAGAGAAAACTGAAGCACAGACACAAAACAACAGAGGATTCATTAATTTTTTAGGCACCCAAATCCAAAATGGTGGCTGTTAAGCCTGTCAACTTCTCTTCTGAAGGAGAGTTCACAAGGCATCACATGATTTCCACAGACTTGTCAACGTGTATAACTGGGTAGGTAGGAACTGTCACCCAGTGATTATGGACAACTACCTGGAAGCCTGTCCATGGGGGATGAGGGCAAATCCAAGTTCTAGCATGCAATCCAAAAAACAAATTTATGTAAAATACAGGTCTTGGTGAATCCCGACTTCTCATCCAGAACACAGCATAGCTTCGAGATGTAGAAGGAACACTGCTCCCATGCAGAAAAATAAACAGGATCTAGCTTAGGTGACACAAGCATTAGACTTAAAATCTCTGTCATGAACAGGCTCCCTGTATTTCTATCAACTTCAAGAAGTGAAATTTTAAGATCCTGTTGCCAGTAACATTTTCTGTTCTACAGCTCAAATTTTCTACAATACCTTGCTTTCTTCTCAAGGTACAAACCAGAAAATTTCTTTAAAAAGGCAAAATAGGCAGACTGGACACTTAGAAATAGCATGAAATTAAATAAAACTGTCATCTTCTTCAATGAGACCATCAAGGCTATTAAGGAAAAGTTAAGCACCTTGTACAGCTTGTGAAGCCATATATTGAAGACCTGGGAGATCAATTTAAAGAAACTGAAGGTAAGCCAAGCCACTGATTACAAGGAGAGCAAACATCAAAGAATGAAGTAGTTGCCCGAACAAGGAGGAGCTGTTCTTTCAAGTGAACCAAAAGTGAACACTCACCTATTATTGAGATATTGAAGTATGGTCCCACAAGCAATAAAAGATATAAACCCACTAATAATCAACCAAAGTGCCAAGAAAGTAAGACCAAGGTCTAGTAAAGTTGCCTACCTTTCCTACCACAACTTAGAAAAATCTCATATTGTTTCCAAAATCTAACCACTGTTAAAATGACATTTCAAAGAGCAAAAATAATTTAAATTTCCAGTCTTTACTCAAATATAAGACCACTGACAAACCCTATTTCTCTAGCAATTCATTAATTTGTTGCCTCAAAACATAATTAATTTTTTTAGACCTAAATATTCTGTTAAAAGATATCTTAAAATGTTTAATTTCACAGAAGCAGTACATTATCAACTAAAAGAATTTCATTTATTTTCTGTAGTAGTCTTCTGATAGTTTACTATGGCAACTGTTTATACCATATAGCCTCAATTTCTTAGTACAGACTCTGTGCCCTAATCCAGCACAAGACTGACCATCCTATGAATGAAAAAATCACATCAAAAAAGGAACTAAATAGCCATGTGAAGAAGTAACAAAAAGATCTGAGACTACCTATAGCCAAAAAAAAAAGGTCCAATTCTTAGTTTTAAAATATGTATTTGCCATCTGACTTCAGGTAAGTCAGTATTAGTCCCTTAGTTTCCTTTTAGTAAAACGGAGCAGGGGAACTGAAATCTATTTCTGTACAGCAGAGTAACAGATTGAACTCATTAAGATTTGTAAAGCACATCGACTTCCTCATATGACTACTGCTTTAGAAGTGTAAATATGTTGTATTATAAAATGGGAGGTTAAATTATGCAGATCTCTAAATTATAATAAGCTATGTGCAAAAATATACCAGCAAAGTTCTTTCAAACAAAGGTTATGACAATCACATTACAATGTCAGAAAAAATGGCAGAATGAGGACAATGCTGACACCCAATCATCTCAAAGGCAATGTCAGTAAAACTGAAGAGAAATAAGGCTTGAAATAAAACAGGAAAGTTAAAATATAAATATCATTATTTAATCCAGAGTTTAATACATTCACTTTTTCACTATTGGTCAACTGAAGCAAAACACAGTTGTAAACAGTAATTAAGCAGCTATAGAAGATTTCATTTCTCTGTATAAAATTGAACAAAAGTCAAGGTCTAGAGAAAGCTACTTCCATGCTTTGGACAATTAACTTATAGTACAACGACTCTTAGAGCAGAAAGTGAGATTATTGTTAACTAGACAATAACTATAGTTATATGATACTTTCCTCAAAAAGTTACTATAATTGAATAACAACAGCTACATTGTGAAGTTCAATACTGCAAGTAAGAATTGTAGTAATAAATAACACGTAGATTACATATAGAAAGTGAAAGATGTATTATCATCAACAGCTGTTACCACCGCAAAGGACCAAATCAAGAGTAAGAAATGCAAAGGGATCTATAGAAGTAAAAACCACAATAAAGTCCTTGAAAAGAATGCACACGATTTATCAGAAAAGGCAGGGGTAGGCAGGACAATTTATTTAAATAGAGAGTCTCAAATTATTCTGTCTTACCAGAGACTTCTTTCAGACTATCGAGATTCCAAACAAAGGCAGCTTAAGAGACATTTCAAGTGCAACTGATAAGATGTGTATGAATAATTAGAAAGCTGTGAGGAAATTTAAAAAAACATTAGCAAAAATTCAAATAATACAATTCCATGGAATAGCAGAAATGAAAGAAAATTAGCAGATTTGCTAGATGATTAAGCTGTCAAAGGATCACTTATACAAGATAAACACACTGCAGAGCAGGGAAATTATTTATTTGCATTAATTATTCACAACAGATATGGAAGAATATGTTCCCAGATCTACTCTTTAGAGGTGAGATAAAATGGCAAACCTCAGTCTATCCTAACATCACTAGAAATGGAGGCTTAGGCTCCATCTATTAGTGCATCTGATGTGCATAGGGTATAAACTTCTGTTCAGTCCTGAGAAAGAGGAAAAGCCCAAGCGCTATTGTGGCAGATTAATTTGGGGGTGTAGCACTGTGAATTTGTGAGCCACCATGGCCAGGCAGATAGGTAAGAATCTACTAACATTACCTGAATCTGTCTCTTCCTAGAAGAAAATCCACTCTTACATTTATGAAAAATTTTCCCCATCTTGTTCCTAGCAGCTGCTAGAATGGTTTAGAGCAATTTTCATACTTATGAAAAATCTCAGTGAGTTAATGCAGTTCATATTGATTGGTATCAATAACTTTTCCCAAATCCTTCAAAAGAAGAGCTATTAAGAAGATTAAACAGTCATGGAGTGAGAGACTGCAAAATAAAGATAAACTTGGAATGAATGGTTCATTTTTAGAACAACTGGCTATAGTCAAGCCAAGTCAAGTCATTTCATACCCATACCAACCTTTACATCAGAGAGAACAAAACATGTCTTATAAGCCATGACAAAAATAAGTCTTTGTTATTTTTCATTACATTATTGAGTAATGCTAAGTGTGTACATTAACATCTGACACAAAGCTATTTGAAAAACCTCTTGGCCCTGGGAAAGGTAAAAAGTTCCGTATTCCCATCTTCTATGTACCACTTAATAACAGCTATCAACTGTAAGAGAGCTACTCAAATGTAGGTCACTTCTCAGCATCAATGCACAGTATGTATGGGTCCCCGGTTAATCTAAACCCAGTAGACATGTAGATCTCAATTAGGAAGACAAGAGAGTTTTACACCTTCCTATCCACTAAAAATAAATAAGTAAATGATTACAACAATCCAGTGAAACATGGGTAAAATTCCTTAACCAAGGGATAGTAATTGTAAAACTCAGTGGGGAACATAACATAACCCGACTTCTGAACAGGTACATCTGTATGCAAGCTATTCTCCCTTCTAGCCATGCATCACCACCTCTTAGTATCAGAATCACCACACTCTTTCACATAGTTAGTTCAGTATGTCCAACCAGTAGAGCTCACAGTACAAAGCTTAAGTTCTTTAGACTTTATGACCCATTATCTTCACTCAGAGCTACCTTAATACTTCTCACAAAATCCACAGGAAATTGCTAAAGCAACTAGCAAGGTACGAAACTCATCCAGGTAATGGCTAAGAGTTTTGTACCTTGCCCCTAAACCAAGTCAAAAGTTCAAAAGCCTTATTGTTCGATTTAAAGAGACTGATATTCAGATCAGTCTTGATTACTGCATTAAGGTTAATAAGGGTGTATTTTCATATTAGTTTTTCTTCACAAAAAGTTAATTTAGTGGAGGTGAAAAGCTTATTAGCCTTATCAGAAAGTGTATGTTATTTAGTATCTTCAATCTTTTGCTTCAACACCGCCTCCTAAGTCTTAACTTTACATAGCTTTTATACATTTAACAGTAATACAGAGCTTTACATTTCACTATATACAACACCAACATTTAGAATGCACATATACTGATGGAAAAATATCCAGTTAGACAAACTGGACTTAAAGAAAAAAGGAATGGAATGGAAAATCATACTAGAGGATTCAAAGGATCTAACTTGAAGGAGGAACTTCTATATTTTATTAAAAAAAAAATAATTGTGAAATAGAAAATGAACAGAAAACATAAATAGTTCCCAGTGCACCAGTGTTCTTTATCCTTCAAACTAGAAATATGGTAGACATTACTTTCCAAAGAAGTAATGTATGAAGATTGAGGGAGAAAGAAATTTCAATATAAAGCCACTAAAAGACACTTCTGTTTTTTGTTTTCTCTGTACAACAAAGTTAAGGGCAGAATGTTATCAGCCTCATGTTTGAATAGCTTGTCCCTATTTATGTCAAAGCGCTAACATTATTTAAATGAGGCTTTCTGTATTTAATAGTGCAGTTTGTCCAACATATCCTTCGCTTGTCAGAGATAAATAGAATGCTATGTTCCAGCACAAGAGAAAGCAAATCTGTTACTGCCACGTTCTGGCTGCACTCTATGTTTCCGAAGAGATACCAGCTATAAAAAGAAGTACCTATTGTTTCTACCAGGTTTTTCACACTATATTGCTGTTTTCTCAGTAGAGCAGATCTCTTGCTGAAGCTGAGGAAGACCAAGTCTCTGAATAACACCATTAAGAGATTAGTAAGTTTCCCATTTCCTTTGCAGCAGTCCTAAAATATTTTTTTTTAATAAAACTTTTTTTTTTCTTAAAATGTTCTTTCACTTTTACAGTTTTATACAGAAGTTGGGGCTTGAACTACAACACAGCTTCAAAGCAAAGAATGCCTTTGTCATCATCTTTATCACCTATATATTCCCATGGAGGTCATTAGAGGAGAAAAGAACGTAAACTCTGTAAGACTAAGCAAAGTTTAGATTTTTAGCTAAAGAAGATACAGTTTGGAAATTTTCTTGGAATATCTGGTGTGGCACAAGGAAAGTCCAGAGCAAAAATGACAAAGGCTCTGTAGGTTAACCCACTATAATAAATAGCTGTTTTAGAATGCTGAAGCACTTTTCTATTTGGTGTAAGAACAAAAAAACCTGCTTTGCTCTGTCAGATTACAACATCCTTCTAGCCCAGCACTGTCTCTGGGTATCTGTTTCTAGTCACTGGTGGTACATAACAGCCAGGTTTAACTGCTACAGAACAGTTATTCTGACAGAACATTTTATGCCTCAACACTTTTCAACTTGTCTTTCATTTTATTCACATAGCATTGTTCCCTCTGGCCAAAGCATAAAATCCAAATAAAGAGTAAATCCTGCAATAAAGCTAGTAAGTCTACTCAAACCTTGAAAAACCTTCAACTACACACTGTCGGGTCATTACAGATGTCAGAAAATGTTGGCTGACAAATCCAAACCACTACAGGAACAGAAAAAAAAAAGACCAGGAGTACCAGGGCATGGAAATCAGGCCCTGTAATTGTCAATAAAAATGTAATAATAATTTAATGCATGAGATACTCATTGAAACAAGTGAACAGAGTAGAACAGAAATGTAATGTGAAGTGGATGAGGTAGTAATAAGGAGAGACTAATCATTTCAGAAATACTGTATTTTGACAATATTTACCTCTCATCACTTGTTCTAAAATGAAAATGAGGTATGCCAACTGAACAGCCTTCAGTCATACAGGAAAACTGGTCAGTCAGTAGCACATTTCTCACACGCTGTGATACCCTACATTCAGAGATCTTCTGGGTTGTCCGGCTGCTGCTTCTCTTCCCCACACACAAGCCATGTTAATGTCATCATAATTGTAAGTATTTTATTTGTGTTATGATCATCCTAAAAGTCTTGTAAAACTGGATACTCAAAAACATGGTGACAGACACCAATCCAACAAGTTACAATTAATAGGATGAAAGGAAAAATGACAACGTTGAGGGCTTGCGTATGCAGCCTATGGATAATTTGATGAGCTCGTTAAGTCTCCCTGTCAAGCTAATACAAGACAAGCACAGGGCTAGACACCATTTGCTAACCTCTTGCAGAAGGAAATGAACTGTTTCAGAAAAGCAGCCAAAGCGGTCTAAGAAAAAAGCACAATGTTATGTTACAGCAAAGGTCGGAGGCAGAAATGACACAATATGCAACACAAGCGATAAAAAAGACTGTGAAGAAATCAGTACACTGATTTCTTTTATTTTTCACTGATAGTGAAAAAAAAGAGGATTCCAGTAGCAAACAAAGGAAAAGCATTAAGGGTGACAACTGAATGCTTCCTTCCAGTTCTCAGTCCTTCATAAGAATTGTAGCGGTGCCAAAGACACGAATAGGAGGAAGTTGTAACCTCAGGGATGTGCAAGGCATGAGAAATAAAAGAATCAGAGATGTGTCTCCAAGATAACATTTTTGATGCCCAAGCATGTGTATTGGTAGAGATACAGGTCAGCAGTCCAACACAGCCATTAGGATCTGCCAGGGAGAGGAGATGAAACAGGTGATGCAAAATACGATGCTGTATGAGAAATACTATGAGAGCCTTTCAACTCTGGCTCAAGAAACGGGATATGTATTCTCAGAAAGTATGACTTGGGAAGTCGCCTTGCTTTGTACCATTCCCTAGGCGTCCATTACGTGCTGTACTGTGCCAAAATAAATCTGTTCACATATAACTACTTTAAACTATGAAAAACAGTTTGAAATAATGTAATCATCAAGAAAAGGTTGAAAACAATTGAATAAAGGTAACTTCAAAAAAGAAATTTTAGGAAGTCACTACCAAGTATAAGAGACTAAGATAGACTGGAACCAGGGTGAAATTTCCAGTGTTACAATAGAATTACATTGGTTCAGAAGTTTTGATCATACAGTCATAACTTTTATTTTAGGCCCTTAAAGCAATGGGTTGGTCCTGCCTCTGTTCCTGACCCACAGGCAGAAAAACAAGGAGTGGAGGAGAACGGGGCATGGCCAGTACCCATAGCAACAGCATGAAAATGAGGAAGAAAGCTAGCTTAAATATGAGTAATTCCTTGGTACAAGGTGATGAATTTTCTTTGTATACATTAGCATATCTTTCATTTATCAAAAGTAAATAAAATCATCTCATTTTTCAGGTACTTGCTTATGTATTGCACGTTGAAAGCAACACAGAGAAGACATAAGTAAGGGAAATTTGATTTTTTTTTTCATATAGAAATGATGCCAACACCTTGTGTGCAGTTTGTTGAGTTTCTCCCTACATATACAGCAATGTAGCATAATCAGTATGAGGTTTATTACCAGAAGAAATAACTATTCAGCAATAGCTCTTGATATACTTCAAGGCTAGATAACACAGTTTGAAGGTCAAGTTCTGACTTCTTGAAGCCTAATTTATTCAAGAGGAGACTAAAGTACCAGAGCTAGAAATGGCCAAGCACTTTCCTCAATTGATGAAAAAGCTGTTTTTTTCCAAAGGATTTCTGCCAACAGAAAAGGATTATGAGCAGAGTAGGGCACTAAACACTGCCAATTTCCTTGGTTACTCTATGAAGAACGTTAGATGTTCAAAGAAGGCAAGAAGAAACTGAAAACATATCAAAGATTTGTTCAAGAACTGAAGACAGAGAGGAGACAGAGTGCAACATTAATTGTGCCACTAAACCTTGTCAGACTATACAAGGGACAAGTAATGAGCAAGTGTATTAAACCACTGAGAATTTAAAAGACTTTTTAAAAGCTCTGTGCACTTATTACTCACTCTCTCTCTCACACACACACTTGCATCCTTCTCTACCTTTCATGGCAATTAGGCAGGACAGTGCTATACATTTTAAATTCCAAGATCGCTGATGATTTTGTGTACAAAATACTCCATAAAATTTGATTGCTTGCAGAGACTGGAATGTCAGAGGACAGAAAAAAACTCCCTCTCAACCCCAGTAGCTGAACCATAGAAACTGCTAAAGCCAGCCCCATTTTTATTTCATTTATACGTGTGGGATCATTTTTATACACAATAAAAATGGTAGGAAACTTTACCAGTTTCACATTATTCAAAGGAGGAAATATGACTGGTCAACCGGAATATGACTGCTATACCAGAACCCATTTTTAGGTGTCTGCTAATATTCAAAGCAAAAATTTGGTCCCACAACCCTTCTCAATTATAGTACCAGATGTAGATTTATTTGGCCAACATCATAGGGAGGGGAAAAGTACTGCAATGTCTTCCCTTGTGGAGGCCCTCCCTGTCAGTAGCTCTCTCCTAAACAGCCCCCAGACCTAGCCAGATCTCTACCACGATGACAGAAAATGCTAGTCTGCCACCCTCCTTCTTCCCTGTCATCCACAAACTGAATCTCTAGCATCACGTCAGCCTAGAGGCTGAGCAGGTAGGTTAGCATCTGCAAGTACAGCATGACAGATGACTGAATTCTAGGCAGTTTATGAATCCTTTCATAGGTAACATGAAAGTTGTATGCTCACTCAAACAAGTATCTGAGGTAGATACCTGTAAAACTAGTTTCACAAAGTTTTTATGTATTATCAAGAGGAAGCAAGAACTCCAGATCTCCTCGAACAAAATGCAGCTACCTTAGCACAGGTTAAATACATAAAGGTGGCAAGATCTTTCCTCGAGCCTACATACGAGCTTGGCCTTCTATCAGTTTTAAACATAAACTTCTTTGAGAAAACACACTGGCAGTCTTCCGAATTCAGTTTGGATCTCTGCCCATTCCCATACATATTCCTCCTCCTCAACCTTTCTCAACTCTTGTTCTGGCTCAAAACCTTTACTATTTGTATCAAACTCTGCAGCTCCAGTAGCAGCATATCCTGATGCTCTACCCTAGTATTTTATCTCTAAGATCTAATTCTACATTGAAATTCTAGTCAGGCCCATCTTACTGCTTTACCTGTGGTTATCCCCATTACCTTCTCTCAGACCTCTCAGTAAGTCAGGAAACGAGACATTCCATTAAGATTAAGACCTTACAGTGATTCAAATACTTCACCTCAATCACCACAGGTTTTCTGACCACTGTTCTTTAAATCATTAAAGAACACTCAAGTTCATCTCCTACTTAAACCTCTCATCTGTCTTCAAATCTTTGCAGGATGTTACTCTTTTATTTTATTATTATATTATTTATTATTGTATTTCTGTCATTACTGTACAAAGAACAAAAAGGGCATGAGTGTTATTTATGTTTCTTTAAATGACTATTTTTCAAACTGTCCTTATGAAGAGATGTTTCATACATGAATGCTTTGTCTGCCTCCCATTATTTCCTAAAAGGTATCCATTTAATGACACCATTATCATGTCACTTGAAGTGCCTTATGTAAAATTCCTGGATTAGCACATTGGCCTTTCATCTCAGGGAACCCAAATGCAAAACCGAAAAATTACTTTCACGCTTTTAGCCTTGCATTACTAATTCTCAGTACAATCTAGCTTAAGTGACTATTTTTCCTTGGGGGAGGGGTTAGTGCTAATTAAAGCAGTGTGTGATTTCAGGCCAGAAAAATAGATGGAATAAAAATGCAAGAGAATCTTGAAATTTGCATGCTTATACCAGTCCTAGATTTGAGCAATCTAAACCACATCCTCATTTTCTAATCAATATTTCATCCACTTAAAAGACACTATGCAATCTTCTTAAGAATCACTGGAAATTATTCAGTTGCAATCCATACTGCCTATGTACACAATGCTTTCTAACATCACGTGACCTCATATGCTATAAAGTTCCCAGCTGCTGTGGAAAAAACTACAATTCCCACTGTTTATACACCTTGCACCCAACATCAGGTGCATAAGTACTCTATTACTTAACACATAACAAGTCTAGTAGACTTGTGGCTGTTTATCTTGAATAAATGATTGGTCTTTAACTGACTAAAACAATGCTTTGAATGCATTATGACCTGTTAAATCTGATTTCCTGAAAACATTTTTAGAGGAGTACAAAGTTATTCATGCAGAAGATAAAGAAGACATTTACTCTAACTGTGTTGGATTAATTATATGTCTAGTCTATATACACTCTATAAATCTGGTTTGAATAGTATCCAATATGCATAATTCCTAATGTTTATTAAGCAAGTCATTTTTCTGCCTGTGCTAAAAAAACCCTTGGAATCTAAATGAGGCCCTGTAGCTTCAGTTAAAAACATATAACTTAAGAATAAAACACATTAACTGTGATACATACTTCATATCAGATTTTAAAACAGAAATAAGTATAAAATAAGTTTGGACAAAGCATATCAGATATTTGGAATGAAAATGAGAAAAACCCACGTATTCAAGAAACTGGCAGAACAGCCAGATTAGCACATTGATAGTGCAGAATTTCACCTTTTGTGAGGGAGGAAAAAGAAAAAGAAAAGAAAAAAAAAAGACCTGCAACTTTTGCAGTATCATAATTAAACTAGACTTCTTACACAACTACTCATTCCATGAACTTAAGTAATAATGATTGAGGATGATAGATAGCCTAAAATAACACTTTATGAGCTAGTGCTTAAGTTCCTATTGACTATGCAGTACCAATGCAACATTTTTACATTTCCAAGTCCTTCTTGCAGTATGAAAAATAGAAGTTGCACTACTTTAAGTCAAAGGTGACATCTAAGGTTCTAATGTCCACGAGAAACAAAAAAAAATTTGCACACACACACACAAATGTTACCCCTTACAAGCAAGGCTCTTTCTTGCCTGCCTTCCTTCTCTGCAGTATTCCAGTTCCAGAAATTAGGGTATTGCTACAGAAATAACACGAGCACCTTCTGAATAGAGAGAAGAGATACTTCCAGGAGGAATTCTACATGCATAGATACAAACATCACAAGCATAAACAGGACTGTTAAATTTGGCATACGGTGAGCCATCAGCGAGGACACATGCCTTTAAGAATTTTTGCAACTGTGTGTAACCCAATACCTACCTACCTAAAGCAACATCCTGTTCTGCTTTCTTCTCCTACTTCCATTATTTTTATGTTGGGCTTACGAAGTGCACAGATAAAGAGAAGTAAAGCCAATAACTGTTGATAGCTAAATTGACAGTAAAGTGAAACTATTTGTGTTTTAAAATAGGAGAGAATGCACAGAAAATGATTGTACTCACCGTGCATTTGTCAAAAAAGAAAAACCCGTACGTTTCCTCAGAGAATGATGCTCACCTCTCAACAGCAAAAAAAAAGCAATCCATTAAAATATACAGTACAGTTAAAACTGAGTTTCCTAGCCTTCTGAATGCTAGATTGAGCAAAGTTACATATTTCTCCCCTCCCATATAGCACCAAGTAGTGCTGTGTGCACACCAGAGGAGTCCAACACAACTACTCGCTGCAAGAACAAAGACCTAAATCTCCTAAAATACAAATTTCAAAAGAAGAGCCCGAAATAAAATGACAACTAAAGATTTGAGACTGAATGGGGTGTTGGGAGGAGGGAGAGAGGAAGGGGAGGGAACCACAGGATTGAGAGGATGAGAGCTGAGAAGTTAAACCACAATTTTTAAGAGCATTTTTAAGGAGAGTAACGGAGATATACCAAATTATTAGGATAAAACTGTGTAAGAGCACATCTTGCACACATCTACATCTGAAAGGGAAGTTACTATACCAGTAAAGTAGCATATGATCATGTTATTACAACAGTAGTATAGTTATACATCCCAAATCAATAAGAGCTATGTGTTCATACACCACTTTAGACCCACTGAACTTATGCCATAAGTATATGCTGTGTCCTGTGTAAATTGCTCATGAGAACCATTTAATACTGTAGCAGTATCTCAGTGAAATTTCATTTTTCACACTGCTGGTATATTAAAAGTCTCTGTGTAACAAAAGAGTCTATTAATTGGGATTCAGGCACATTATGCAGCAATGAATTTTTGAAAAATCTCTACACATTTACAAAACAAATAAAACTAATTAATTACTTACAGTTTGTTTGAACTAACTTCTTAGACGTTAACATATCTGGCTTAGCAGAGAGTCATAGTTCCATACTTCACTTCCATGTATATTTTTAACTTCATAGATACCCCCGATGCATAGAGTTACACAAGGCAATCCTAGTGCACACAGGTGTAATGATTTTGGATTGCTTCCACTTTTTAGCAAGATAACCAAAAAAGGCATGCTACAGTGGCTATGGGGAAACATTGTACAGTATTACTCTGATTCCCAAAATACATAATGGACCATCCAATATTAAGGTGTTAGCTAGAGAAAGCAAGGAAGAAGTATGTTGTCTTTAAGGCTAATCCAAAGCCTCTGGAAGCAGACTCCAATAGTCCTCCATTAGGAACAGTACCATAGCACTCTATGAAACTGTATTTTAATATTCTGAAATGCAATTTATATTTAACTTTTTATTTAAAAACTACATTAATCTGTAAGCAAAAACAATTTCTTGCACAAGGTACAGAATTATAGTAACAGAGAAAAAAGCACAGTAACAAATATACAATTATGTACACATATATATTTATGTATATTATGTAAACATATTTCACATAGCAAAATAAAAATTCTACATTTATCAGAAAAGAAAAATTATTACACTACAGAAAATTAAAAAGTGAAAAAGTAAGTATAGCCCTGTTTATTTTAAACATTGCCTATTTACACTAAGCAAATGTATTACCAACTCGTAATAAAGTCAGAATTACAAGACTGGTTTAAATGCCACACCCATTTCTGCAGAGCAATGTTGCTCTTCCTGAAGACAAACTCATGTCTGCTTTTCACAGAACTCACCAACCTTCACCCAGGTGATAACATGAACCAGAACAAAGTAGTTAGCAATATTCCTTGAAGCCTAACTTCTCATAACCCAAATACTGGAGAGTCTGTGCAAAGAAAAGACTAAGGATGCAGTAAATGTTACTCTGTTTATGTGAATTGAGTCCTATTGAAAGCTAATTACACAAGATACTGAGGTAGGACTAACTAGAAATGAACCAACCAAAGAGCTTGAAAACCCATCTTCTGTCTTTGGAAGGAAGGACTGTCTTCTGTCCTGTGCACACAGTATCTCTGGTTATAAAAATAAGCAGAACAACATGCATTTCTATCACTCAGAACCCTGTCTTTATTGTCAAAACAAAAAGAAAAACCAAATTGTTAAAGAGTGTATTCTAGTGTATTCAGTGCTTCTGATCTTAGGGTTTCAGGAAAGTAACTGAGCATAAGAATAAATGCACTGAATCCACGGAGTTTAATTCTATGATTCTTAACTGCCTTTATTCAAAGGCATAGCAAAACTTACCTTTTACTTAAAGTAGTGCAATTTCTACCCTTGCAATGAAGCAAAGGCCTGAAGATCTGGCACGTAAAATGTGCCAAGTGAGTGAAATTTAAGATTGTTTTATGGATCCAAGTTGTTGATCACCCTCACTCACATATTTATTTTATGTATCAAATATCTGCATAAGAAGTGTAGTTTCATTAATGTGGTTCTACCAAGGAAGTCAGGGGGTTTTTTTCCTTCTTTGTTCAAAAGGGTAAAATTTTGCATTGCTTATATGATAAGGCAAGCTATAATCTTTTTTTAAGGTCTCATAACATGCTTAATAGCAGAAAAAGTGTTCTGTTTTTGTGCTGCATGAGTAAGCAATAATCCTGTTGTAAATCAAATTATTAAACAGGTGTTAGAGCTGTGATATTGGATATTTCTTTTATAACTCTTGAACAAGCAGTTTGCATCAGAACCATTGCTCACCATAGATGAAGACTGCAGACATTCTGCAAAAATTCATAATATCTCAAACAATAATGTATCAGATGTAGCTTCATAGAAAGTTACTGTAAATCTATTATTCAGGACACATCTGATGTATATGTCCTAGAAACATTCAGAATTTACTTGGCAAATATTATAATAATCCATGCTAAAATTCACTAGATCATATTAATAGTGTTTTTCCCCCTCAGTAATTGGAGATCAGCACACTCTGTGGTAATCCCAAAATGTCTAGAAAAAAACCTCATCTCCAGGACCTAAGAAACTATATACTGGCAAGTTAAAAAAAAAAAAAAA
>WHYT01016804.1:364989-451801 GCA_009806455.1 Tetrax tetrax
CGAGGCCGGGCCCGGCAGGTGCGCGCCTCTGCCACCCGAGGCCGCGGTGTCAGCCGGCTCCGGGCCGGGCCTGGCGCTGTGCCGGGGGTCCGGGCGGCTCAGGGCAGGGGGCGCCGCCACTTGGCCCCCCCGCCGAGCGGACCCCGAGCGCTGCCCGCCCTGCGCCCCGGCCCCCTCGGCTGAGCGGGGGGGGGGGGGTAAGGCCGCCGCGCCCCGGCCTCCTGCTGCCCTCCTCCCCTGGTGCAGAACGGGGCCCAGCCGGCCGGGCCTGACACTTGTCCAAGCGCCCGACGAATCATTACCTAAGCTGCCCCATCACTGTGTGCGGTCGGGAATTTATGGTTTTGCCGTGGAGAAATAAGGACAGACCCGTTACCTTCGCTCCAAAGGAGCCGCTCGCTCGTGGGGAGGCTGGGTTCGCAGCTGGGCCCTGGGCTCACGTTCAGCCACAGCTCCCAGGAGAGTGGGAAGGCGAAAGGTTTCTCCTCGCACCTGGGGCTCCTCCGCAGCTGCCTGCGCCCCTGAGGAAGCCGGCTCCTGCCCTGTACACAGAACCCTACACCGTAGTTCTGTGGCATTCCTTACCAGCTTTCCCCCTATGGCAACATAGAAATACCCTCTTGCTGTATGAAGAACAGCTTCACAGCACCAAGCAGAGGGGTAAAATCGTGTGAGTCAGACAATTTGATAGAAAAATCAAATAATTTAAAGCCTAGCCCCTGGTAAAAACAGCCGTATGCAGAAACTTGCTGACTGTACCTGGCGTGCTCAGGGGCAGGAACTGAGATGTCAGGACTGTTGAAAATACAGAATATTTTGAGATACGTGTGCTTTGCTGTTTTCCTGAGCCCACTGAAGAAGTCCACACAGACAAGCCAAAATTTAAATTCTGGAAAACGATTTTTCTGACACAGAAGCAATACTCACAGTTTTCATTTTAGCTGAGTCACAGATGATTTTGCAGGATGTTTATTGTCAATGAAATGAAGGATTCCTTGTCCTCTGAACAGCTCATTCTCTGCTACGCTGAACAGCAGAAGCGCAAGTCTGAGTTGATTAACAATTCTTATACACAGAGACTGGCAAACACACCTGGAATGTTACAGTGGGTTTGCTTGTGTGTGTCTTTTTACACAGTTGCACAGACCAGACCACTGTTTTTTGCCTAATTGATTCACTGCCATAAATGTGGCATGCTAAACCTCGCTGTCTTCAGAAGCATAGAAGGAAGGACAACTGGCGGAGGTGCTCTAGGTAGAAAACTGAGGTCAGGCAGAGATAAACACCTTCAAGTGGCAATGGTATGCTGATATTAATCGGTATTTTAAAACGTCAGGCATGAAAAGAAAATGTGTTTTGACTTTTCACCCAGTCTGTGCAACTTGTTACATAGTTTCAACTTGACACACATGGTAGTTTTTGTGTCTTTGGCTTAGTCATGTAATTGTTTTAAAATGGCAGGCAAATAAAAACACAATTAGAAGGAATATTAGCAAATAAATACTTCTATGTTTCAGAATAACTTTGCTAGGATTCTAATGAGTCATGACAGCAAAAATGCCACTTGTAGGAAAGATCAATGAAAAATGTAACGCTGTTATAATTTCACTTGAATGTAGTAATGTAACAAACAAATTTACTTTAAAACTTTTTTTTTCTCATAGTCTGTTCTGATGCTTGATGCTTTCAGTGCTTTCTATGAGAAAAGAAAGTTTTCTTTTCTTTTTCTTTCTCACTGTATGAGAAAAATACAGTAATTGGAAAACTGAGGCACAGAAAGACCTACATGATTGTTTCAGTGTAGTATTGGAAACATTGCGTAGGTGAGAATGTGAAACAAAAGTTTCTCCTGACTTACTGTCACTCCTTGCAAACAAGGGTAAGGATAAGAAAGATTGCCTGAGCTTGGCTAAAAATATCTGAGAGCATTTGATCCAGACTATTCAAATGAAACCTTTTTAAACTCTTTCTTTGAACAAGTACAAACGCGGAAATCTCTAGACAATTAATTGTGTTGATACTAGCAGATTTCTGCTAAGTCCAGACACCAAAATATTTGTTGAGCTGTGTGACTTGGCTTCCTTTTTCTCATAAATACACCTAAGCCTCCTAATCTGTTTTTTGATACTTGCTGTGCTTCTACAGCACAGTGGTCCTTCCTCTAAGACTTACATTTCCCTAAAACTAAATTTCTGGGCATTCTTCAATCCTGAACTCAGTTATTTTGTTTTCTCTTTTCATTTAATCTTTGTTAGCCCTAATCAGCTCGAGGTACTTATCAATTAAAATTAAATATATATCTTGAGAAAAACCCCAATGGATTCAAGCTATTCAGTATGCACCCCACTTCCAGAAAATCAAGCTCTCCAGTTTTCAAAAGCCTGTGCGCTATTTAGAACCACGGCACTTGATTAATGTGACAAAATTATGCCTTTAATCAGTGTAAACTTTTACAGTTATTGCTGACAAAGCGAAGGTTTAAAAAAATCCAAACTATCAGTGATTATCTCTAAAAACTGTAGAAGGTTTTTGTTGGAATTTTTTGTTTCACCCTTCCACATATTCCCCCTTGCTTTTATCAAGATAGTTTCAATGTGGTTTTATATGTACAATGGCTTCACCATAAAAAGCTTCTTTATAATTTCTTAAAGAGAACCAGTATCATACCTTTACACCATCTTCTGTCACAGCCGCGATAGCTGGGAAAATAATTATCCCTACTGAAGTACTACACTGAAGCCACAGAAGTAGCTAGTTTTTCCAGTGCAAGGCTATAATCAGGCCTAAGTCTTGCCTCCCAATACAATGTTTTCTCTATAGTTACACCAAAATAAAATGCATTAAATGTAATGATACAGAGGATCACCTTAAGAAAAGAAAAAATAAAAAAGTGATTTGTCCAGTAAAAAAGCCATGCCTGAAGATATAAGCCTGAATCTGTAATTTATGTGTATTTATTATCTCAACGTACATAGAATATGTTGAGCACATATTATGGTCATGATACAATGAGTTGTGCATTCTTACTCCTTCTTGAGTATTTCAACAGCCCATTTTTAACTTTGAAAACTGGCCCATCTGTTTGGGCAGTACTTCAAGAGAGCCAAATTTATCCAATGAGCACAAGTAGAGATATCACTAGCTAACTTCTTGGCAGTAGTGCATAGCTCTTTGACAATTATCTGTGGCTGAATGTTTTGTGAGGAGTCTTGCCTATTATTATAGCTCGCACTGAACGTTACGTTTAGAATTGCTGTTAAAGTGTCTATCTTTTATTGCAGATAAGGAAAAGCTCCCAAGGGATTAAATCAGTACTGCCAGTCTCAGTTGTTTCCAGAAGCTGCTTTTCAACCTCATCTGAAATTCCCTCTGCATGTGCTTAAACAAACCACAGCACGGTAATACTCTGGTAATACCCTGACTTAATTTTCCTCTTCTGCACTTACTATCAAGAAGCAGATTTGCACTGTGTTTTTCTGTTGTTGTCTGGGCTTGGGATTTTTTACCTGTTGAAAAACATGACTAGTTTCATAAGAAACTTGAGTAGGGGGTGGGTTTTATTGCTAGCTTTGACAACAGTGTTTGCTATTTCAGTAGCAAGTTCTGCGGTTCCCTGTGACAGCTTTGTCCTTAGCCCAGAACATCCCTCTGCTGGAATTTTGCCTTGAACTGTAACACAAGAACAGAATTAAATTCTGTGCAGGGTTTTGAGAATAATACCCTTCAAATCAATCAAATCAAATGAAGAGCTTATGATTTCTGAAAGGTCATTGTAGCTAAAAACAAATAATTAGGTTCAGCATAGTGCTGATGGGTGGCATGTAGGGCTGGTGAGATGCAGGTCAGACAACGTGACATACTGGTTTCTGCTCCCTCGCACTAAGGCTGTACGAAATCAATCATTCAGCAGCGTCTATAATGAACCGTGCATTAGGTGATGTGAGCTGCACAGGCCAACCTTGAACTTCTATAAGGCATAAAGTTCCTTCCTAAAGAGACCTGTAATAGTCCAGGATGAATATTACATGTGTATGGATTACAGTGCCTAGGTCTTCATCTGTGGGTCTAAATCTACTAGACTAAATGTAATTGTCTGGGTAGTTATGGGTGAATGAACCACATAATATACTGCTGCAGTTATTTGTGGAAGTGAATTGGTGGGTCTCAGGGAACTGATTTAGCAATGTCAAACATTTGTAGTTGTAGTATTGTAATGGAAGAAACATTTTTCTTTTAATACATTTCTCTGTTCTTATTAGTCCTTTGTAAATATTTGTGATAATCAATGCTTTATTAGTTCCTCCGAAATAGTTACTGTGAAGAGTGGACAACTTTAAACATAAGTAATAAAATATTTAGATAAATTAAAGAGGCAATGTTTCACAACACCAAAGTACTGCTGATACTTTCTACAGCCCTTTTTCTGTAACTCCACCCTACCCACAGAAAATAATTTCTGACTTTATATATCTTCAGAATACCACACACAAAGATGTAATTATTATGGAGGGAAGGGTGCAGGTGACTGTGCTATCTGGTACCCCTTGTGTTTATCCAGCACATAGAAGTTTAGTTTCTGTAATGTAAGTTGAGAAATCAGATTCAAAATCCATTAACGCTAGCCATTTTGTAGAGTGGGAAACAAAATACAAGCACTGAAAAAGAAAACAACAAGAAATGTAGAACTAAAATGACTTTTCAGAAACAGTCACACATAAATCTCAGCCATTTCTGAGCTGCTGCCAAGGACACTGAAGCAATAGTACCAGACAAAGCACAGTAAGTCTCCAGATACACGCAAAGAGGAAGGGAGATGTAGTTATTTTGGGCGAAAAGAAACAACATACCTGGTCAGAGTGAAGGCGGGCAGCATTCTGCTTTTGTTATCAGAGTACAGGGCTGATACATGGAATTTGAAGACAAAATGAATTCTGCATTTTGAAAAAATTATGTATGGAGATTTGTTTGCTTAAATGCAAGCATCTAATAGCAGTTTAGATACCTATTCTACCATGCTTTAAGAAGGCATGAGTTTCCTGTTCATCCTGCGTCACATGTGACAGCCCAGTGTGAATGTTTCAGGTATCATTGGACATTAATTATGGCACCACATACTTGTATTTAGGTGCCTCAGTTTTACTCATATTGTTCCTTTTCTGCTTCTGTAACATGCAGCTCACAATAGACCTTCCATGACTTTATGAAACAAAATTTAAATCCAGTAACTTCAGACGTACTGCATTGTGAAATTGGGTTTTGGAAGCTTTTATTAGATCTAATGAGATTTTTCTCTAATTCTGGGAATAGTAAGAAATTTAAAATGTGACTGTATGCATATCCACATACATGTGAGGAGGGGAGGAATTTTTCTCCTCTAAAATCACTAGAATAACTTAGGCCAGATTTGCACCCGCCCTGATTGAGCAAAGTAGTTTCCAAATCAATCTACCTGTGGATGTGCAATTTAGAATGCCTTGAAAATGGGCTCTGAAATGGAAATCTCTGCTGAACCTTAACGATGGAGTCATTACGTTGCTCCCAAATGACAGAAAGTAAAACAAACAAATGCTTATCTGGCCATCTAGAATTCCTAAGGTAGTGCCACTCTATGATAACATATCTGCCATCATTTTAATACATCAGCTAGTAGAACATTTAGTATTCTTTGTAATGAATTAATCCCACAGGGTTTACACAGAGAAGGGACATTCACTCTGTCTCAAGAGTTTATTCTGAGAAATCTCTATTCAGGGAATAAGATATTCAATAAACCTTTGAAAAACCAACCTACTGTTCGTGTTCAAAAAGCATTGTGCTGACTGCTTGGAAGTTATTATATTAAAAGGTTATTAATGCAAATGTCTGTAATTCAGGAACCCTATCTAACAATGACAATCTCAGCACTTATTATGAACCTAATTATTACAACATCAGTGCACTGAACATTTTAATGTATTTATTCCCTTCATACAGATGAGTGTAAATGTTTGCATCTTTATGTGCCTGACTGTGTTTGAAAATTAACCCTAAGTGGGTATTCAGAGTACCTGACTTTAGACACTGTACCAAGTTAGGCTGGCCATTTAACATAGAAGCATAGAACTTCCATGGAGAGAAACAGAACATTCCAAAGGTCAACTAAAAAACACATAGGAGTTTTAGCGCTGACAGCCATCCCAGAATAACTTTTTGTTTCCTCTGACTACATGGGAAACCTAGGGAGGACTGTCTTTTGACTTAAGCATATCAGTTAGCTGTTGAAGACTAGCCAATGCAATTAAATTTGCTAAGTGATTTTCTCAAAATCTAATGGAATTCGTGACTGAGTAAGGAATGCAAACTCTGAGTCCAAAATTAGTACTCTTAACAAATCAGGCCATCCTTCTTTGTAACTATAATGAAGGTTTCTTGTTTCTAAAAATAAAAAAAGGTAAAATGTATTAATACTTCAGTACTCCTGACAATAAGTCAGCTTTAAAACTGGTCAAAAAAAGTTATTTTCCTTTGAGCTGGAGAAAAAAGTACCTTTCCTTTGATTTCATGTTTGCAAGCTGTGCTCTGGAGTTGTTTAGTAGCTACTCCATTTTAAAAGTGATTTTTTTCTAAATAGTCCTAATTTTACCATGGCAAATAGAACGATTTCATAACACTGAAAGTAAGCCATCTTCTAGTTCACCTTTGTGTATTTATGAAGGAGACATTAAACAATACATGAATAATAACGTACAAGACAATTCCAGACAATTGTGTTACATACAATGTCCCTGTAAAATCTACTTAACAATCAAAAAGTCTTACAAAATTTTCCGTTGGGGTGGGAGAGGAAATGAGAAAAATGCTGGCTACTGAACAAGTTCATAAATAATTCGCACCTGACTTCAAGGGAATTTAACAACTGGTGTATCTGTAGCATTTGGGAAGCAGGAGTACAAATTGAGATCATATCTAAAATTAGGAAAAGTGTTATAGCCACTCAACTCTCTTAAATTCAGCCTTCAGTGTTCTCCGTCAGTTCCATAAATTTAGCTCAATCCATTGTACTTGTCTGAGAATTTAAGAATGAGAAAGCAATACATTTTTTTTTTTTTTACATTCTTTGAACTTATTTTATAAAACAATAGCAATGCAGCTTTCAGACTTCTAACCCACTTGAATTTTCATCTTGGTGTCTAAGAAGAACTACTGGACTAATAAGTTCGCTTTTAATAATGTCCAGGTTTTTATAAATCCACACTAGATAAAACGTTGGTATTCTTTCTCATGACTGGATTTCTGTGCTACTGGATCACTCAAGATGACATACCCATTCCACAAGCACAGTAACATTTCCATCAAATTAACCACAGCACACAATAAAGAATCTGTAGCAGCTTTATGTTTCTGTGTTGACTTTATGCAGGCTGTGAGAGGACAGACAACATCTGATTGGCAAAAAGCCTACTGGTAAAAATTCAACTCATTGAAAGTCTCTTAACAAATTTCAACCAATAAAGTGATTTTGATGATTCTCCTTCCTGTGGCAACTCTTCAAGGCCTGAAGCCTGTTGTCACAGCATGGCCTCAGAGCCAATACCAAGCTCTGGCCAAGAAATCATATTAAAGCCAGAATGTGTTGCTAAAGGTGATATATGAAACTTCCTAACTGATAAATTGTACTTTAAGCAAGCGTTAGATGGTGCCTTAACTAAATTCCAATTTACATTCTGCCAGCCTGCATGGTTTTAGTTGGAGAATTTACTTTGCAGTGTAACTGGAGGCAGCCCGTTGAATATTGCATTCAGTCCAAACGTAACTGCAGTTCAGCAGTAGGTGAAGAGAGTTAATTGTTGCATGGGCTAAGTTTGGCTTCAGTGCAACTTGGATTCAGGTGAAAATGGACGTAGTTTTAAGAATGTTTTGAGTTTCTAGGGGGAGTAAGAGCCCAACATCTAAATATGAGGCTTCCAAACATTCTACCTTCAAAGTGGCTTTAAAAGAAAGGCATATTCCAATCTCTTATAGTGTGGTCCCTTGAGAACATTTCTCCTTTTGTTTATTTGAAGGGAAAATATACCGCTGAATGATTTATTAAGATGTTAAAAACCCATTCCATTTTCTACAGATAGTTTGGCTGGCTCTCCAGCAAGAACGTAGGCTTCTATTATAACATATTGGGAGCTTTTAGAACCAAAGCAATTCATAATAAATTTATTCAAATTGACACATTTCTGGTTGCAATGTCTTCATTATTTCTTCAGAGTTATGAAACATGAATTATATCACTGTAAGCACAACACTAGTCAACGAAATCTAATTTTCTGTGAAGTCTGTTTGTACAGTCATCATGTAGCTCAAGGCATACATTCAATTATTTTCTTGTACTGTTTTTTATATTGGTGTTATTTCAAAGGCTATAGTGGTATTATAACCTCATTACATCTAATTTGAAACAGTATTCTTACATGGCAGGCTCTAAAAATATATAGCTCCATAACAAATTAGAAATAATTACATCACTAAAATCTATTAGGCAGACATTGAAAAGAAGTGCATTTCAGATTATTTTATATATTTCAAACACTTTATTTTAAAGCAGTACATGCATTTTATCATCATAGCCAGCAAGCAAGCCAGTATTTTATTCAATTCAAATTAATGCTGAATTAAATTAACACAGCATAGAATTCCTGAATCGTGAGAACAGAATCATTGAAATAATCAACATAAACCAAAAAGGACTTTTAAAAGCAAAATGAAAAGGTTCTCTATAAGTATCTTTTCTCTCTTATACTTCGTTTAGTAAATTCTTCTAACAAGAATGAAGTGAATGATAATTAAAAAAAAAAAAAAAAAAAAAAAAGAAACTGATAGCCTCTTTTACAGCTTCTTAGGATGGAAAGATTTTTTTTTCTCTCACTTTGCTGTCAGAAATGAAAGCCTGAGCTGCAATTATTAAAGGTCTGAATTTGCATTTTTCAGCAATGCAGAGAAATGAGAGCAGCTATTGTTATGATCATTATCATTATAAAGTTCTTTGTCTATAGATGTTCTAACAAACTTGTTGGTCAGCCATTTGTTAGATGCCTTGCCAGTTATCAGATAATCTCATAGTAGATCAAAAAGAACAGTAAATTAAAATGATAGCTTTGTATACTCACAGACGGTAAATCCTCTATAAACTACAGCAACTGGATGCAGTGCCTAGTACTAGAAGCTAACACAGGAAATTTGTAGAAGCTAAAAATATATTGATGGATTTGTTTTTAAATAGCTGATAAGATTCTGCCTCCAAATGTGATTCTGTTTCCCCCCAGTCCTTCTTGTTGAGACAGCTGGACTAGACAACCTCTCAGAACTAAAAACTCCCCTAAGCCAAGACCTCTCAAGCTTACTATATTTTGAACAGCTATTTGAGGAAAAATGTTAAAGGCAAAAAGACTCTTGATAAGACCTTGCTGGCCTGAACTACCAGGGAGAAGGACCAACTTGAGAGAACAGAGAGTGCAAGATCCCTTCTGGAGCGTGGAAGAAGGTTATTTTCTCCGTCAAAAGTCAGATAAGTTCAGATGACTCTTCAGGTAACTGAGCTGACTGAATAAAACAGGCAACCCCTGTGTTACTCTATGAATGAATCTTTACAAACCTGCCTTGGAACATCTCCAAAGACAGCTCAAGCAGACACCCACTGAAACAGTGTGTCAGGAGCTTATCTACTAGAAGTACTTGACAGGAAAAAGTGAAAGCCAAGCAGAAGTTTACTGTTCCTAGGGAGGTTTGAAGTATGTATATTTTAGTTCCAGTTTTCTCTTGAAAAGTCTATTTACTTGTATTATTTTTCACTATAATCAGATATGTGCACACGCCTAGTCCTTATATGAAGCCAGTCTGGAAAGATGGAGACTCTGATAAGTCTCTGGCACTCCAAATTCTGTTGCTGCAGCAGTTACTGTGGAGGACTTCGGTGGAGGGCTACACCTAGAGACAATCCTCTTGCCACCGGCAGCCTTTTACAGAGCCTTCACCCCAGGATCTATGCAAACGACTGCCCATGTTCAGTGTGTGACAAGATAGAACAGAAGAGATGAAGTGATGTAGTGGGTCCTCACACTTTTGCTTTGGAAATGAGGCAAGATTATATTCCTCTGCACAGGCTGTTAAGCAACCAACACCATGGGAGTAAGTGTTTGCTTCCTTGTCCTACATGGGATGGGAGAACAGCGGAAAGACAGCATCTGCATTGGGTGTGGGTTCCCTCAACACCTCTTTGGCTACCTCTGGCAGACCACTGGCATGGTCACTGTTCAAAAGCTCTTGGTGCACCTTGCTGTGCTATATATGAGTCAAGTGGGTCACAGATGTGCTAGAAGGGACATGAGAGGTGGTGTGATACCGCAGTGACCACCACAAGCATTGTGGAGAACTGCTGCATAGATGTGGACAAGGTACTCTGATCTGAAAAGGCCTTCTGAGATGCTTGGCAGCAGTCATATAAAGCAGTTGAGGTATTGCCATTGTTTTCAGAGTTCAGGGCATGAATGCATTTCCAGTGTCCATCTGCTGCATAACTAAAGGAATTGAAATCATCTAACAGGTACTGCAACTTGTTTTCATACTAGGGTTTCATTTTTCAGGGAGTAATAGTGAGAATATATCAAATTGTTGACCCTTTGCAAGTAGGCTTCAACATAAATTAATTGTGTAAAAAAATGAATTTAATGTTTACAGTGCAATTTGTCACCGAAATGGAGGCTCAATTAGAGTCTCAATGATTTACTAAAGACATTTTAAACATAATGTCCAAACAATGCTACATAAATTAAACATGATGTAATTGAGTGTAACACTAAGTGGCTCATCACTGTTGATTCATGTGGAAATCACAGAAATTTTACTGATCATTATGCATTCATTCAGTATTAATGTAGATACCATATGTGCCTCCATAGGGATTCTACTGTTACTCAGCATTCATTAAGTTTTAATGTACCATTAAAAAGGCATCAAAAGACCCATCTAAAAATACTGCCACAAAGGTAGTTCATTTAAATAGAGTTAAAGAAACATGCTTCACTTTAGCATTGCAATACAAAGTAAATTAATAATGAATCAGCAGAAATAGTTCAGGAGAAAACACTGTGTTGCAAGACAGACTTCAAAGAATATTTGAACTAAAGGCAATTCTCTCTGTTCCAGATTTCTGGACACTCAGGGGCACGGTTTCCATCACAGCCCAGGCATCGAGGCCCTATGCACATCCTCCCTTGTCTTGTAGGTTTGGCTCCCTGAGCTCAAGGCCAGGTGACAGCAGCTGGTGACCTTAGGGAAGAGCTCTTCAGACAGGTCAGCGAGCAGGCTGTAGTCAGGGCCCTCCCCTTCCTGGGGAGCTGCTTTTGGTCTGAGGCTCTAGAGCTTTGTCCCATCTTGAGCTACAGTTCCTGCTGTGTCCATGCCTGCGTGTAGCCACGGACTTGCTGGTTTGCACCCATAGCCACAGACTTTTCCTCCTCACTATGGCCTTGTTTGCTCATCTGGAGTCTTGGCTGACCCTGGCTGCTGTCTCCAGGCCTGCGTTGCTCCTCATGGGGGGAAGATGGGATGGGGCCCTGCCCAGCAGGGTCCCTGTGTTACCATACTGGGTTCTGACTTGCCATCCCTTTGGGAGCAACAACTCTTGGGGCTCAGGTGGGATGTAGCATGAATGTTTGCTTGGCAAGGGTTTTGTTGTTGTTGTTAAGCTTCTTCATTTCTCATCTCACTGTTGGAAATCTTACATATTCATGCTTTGATAACTTCCTGGGAAAATTGCTAATGGATGAATTAGAAAAATTAGATGAGCTATTCTAAACATAGTATGTTGGTAGTGGATTTCAATAGAAATTTCACATGTAAAGGTAGCACATTTTAGCTGCCAAAGCAATCTCATTATTTTAAGTTGAAACTAATGAACAACTAACACAGTAAACTGAGCAGCCTATGTATTGTATCCTCAAGTTTTTAAACTCTTTTGTTTACTGGCCAGAGAAATGAAAAGATCATCTGTGAATCAAGTGACCACATCTGTGAATAAATAGGACTTAGCAAGGTTAGTACTTCAAAAGTGTGACACAAAAACTCTCAAACTCTTGACCTTGTATAGAAGATAGGTGTATCCTGCAGGTTACTTACTGTGGCAAATCGCTGCAAAAGGGGACAGATTTGAAAAGTAAGTGTGGCTAAAAGAAAATATCTTCTTCCCAAGATATTGAGAGAAGTGAATCACAAGGCATGCTCAAACCTCCATCTTTGTTTCGATAAACCTTGATGACATCTAACAAGATGGCAAAAGTGTACAAGTCTCAAATGCTTATGGTACAACTCCTTCTGTTATGTAAAGACATGAGTGGCATAGAGAGCATGAATGGGGATTGATGAGTTAATGTCTCTTTCAGAAAAAGGAGAGGATAAAATTAAGTTAGCAAGTGGAAGTTCACAACAAAGATGGTTCTTCAGATAGTGCGTCGTTAAGTCAAATAACAACTTATCACAGTACTGTCACTGCTTGAAGTTTACAGGAGTTGAAAGAATGAGTAGCTGAGTTCTTGAACACAACTAAGACTATCAAATACATAGAAATCATCTTAATTTAGGTGTTCTCAGAGCTAAAAAATTGTTGAAGGTTGAGCATACCTGTATTACTTTGTGTGTTTTATAATCTTATGTTTTTCCCTAAGCATGAATTTTTGATCATTGTCAAAAGCCAGGTAACAAGCTAAATGAACCTTCAGTTTGACCTAGTACAGGCATTCTTCCATTATGCTGTAAAGCTGGAATACACTATTACTTGAAGATACAATGATTAATCACTTGCTTTAGTGTAGCAATTTTTTGTGTTGAAACATGGTTATGTCATCCTAATCAGTCTTCCTTCTTTTTTTTTTTTTTAAACACTAAACCAACCTCATTCCTTTAATCTTTCTTGACATGTTTTCTAAAGGTCTTAAAACTCTTTTTTATTCTCTCTTGCCCAAATTGCCTTCCAGCTTAATATTATCAGTCTAAAGAGTCAGAATTCAGTCTAAAATAATCTACTTTTAACCACTTTTTTTTCCACTTTCTGAGACAAAATCATTCCTGCTGGGTTGCAGCTTGATTTCTGCTATGTTGTTTTCCCCACTGATGATCAGGCAACTCTCATTTCACAGTTGTCTTGGTAAAGGGAAACTCCGGTGCTAAGTGTCTCATCAGAGAGCTTTCTGTCCTCAGCACTCTAGGTGGTTACAACATGTCAGCTCTTAAGAGCTGGGGCCACCAGCAGCTCAACTGGGCTGTCTCCCAACAGACCTTCTGACTGTTCAAGAATTAACCCTAGCAGTACTGCAGCTTTTAATAAGTGAGGCACATACCTGTGCAGCTGCCTGGGTGTCCATCTTTCTCCCAGTTCTCTACAATTTAAAGTCATCTGCAATCCACTTCTTCAGCCGTTGCTTCACCTCTTGGTATCACTTAGGTGCTGGAGCTCAGAATTCTAGCAGCTTGACATATATACCATAGGGACTTACTTGCTTGGTGCATGCACTTTGTAGCTGCAGGTGTTCCCCAATGTGATCCATATTTGCATGGCCAAATACACTTCAGTTTGCAGAACACAAGTATTTAATTAGCTTTTAGCATTTGAAGAAATGGAATAGCGTCTACTGATGGGATCAATCATGCTGTTTAACCAAGGTGACCAACTGCAGCTCTCTCCACATTTTTTCCCATCTCCCTGTTTAGTTCAAGCATTTAATTTAGAAAATTGCAATCAGTGTAACTATTTTAAAGATGATTTTCACTGTAATTTTTGTAAAGCAGAGCTATATAAATCCTTAAGCAACTGTGAAGTAAATTCACTTGTCTGTGCTTTATGACTTCAGATTAAGTGTGACTGTAGCCATCATCTCTTAGTTCTCACACAGGATCACATTGGGGGGTGGGGGGAGGGAAGAAGAAAACGAAAAAAAACAGAGTAAACACAGCCAGATACGCACATATAGCTGGGGGAAATTATTAAATTCTGAGTCCAACAGTAGTTTATTAATTATTTTTTCAACTAGAAATACATTAACCATTAGTAAGTACACTAGTGGTTAATGTACACCAGCACTAGTACACCAAGTACACTAGTACTTGCAAACAGCCACTGTTGGCCAGATTTGTTCTTTAACAGCTGTTGCAACTGCAGGTTCTGTGGACTTTATTCTCCCCCTGCCCTGAGCTGATTGTATGCTTCAACTCCTTTACTCCTCTGGATCTTCACTATCACATACAGAAACAGTCTTTAACACTCCCATTCTTTCAACTATTCTGTCACTTGTGAAAATTTCCTTCTGTGTACTGTACCTTAGTGTGTTCTTGTTGCTCTGGCTATGATGGAATCAAATATCACAGGCTAAGCAAGGCCAGCCCTGCTTAGTACTCAGAGGGAAGACTTTAAACAAGTGCCGTTATTCTGTGTGTGGTAAAGGAGAGGGTGCTGCATTATTTGTCGCTCGTATTTTGCTTTTTGATGTACTGTGTTACAGATTGGTAAACAGTACTAGAAAACTCTGCTGCATTAAAATTTGCTTATTTATAAAAAACAGGACATAAAAGGAGGACTAAGAGTTCTGTTCAGTCATTAGACATGACAAAGTCAGTTCTGTAGAGGTGGAAACATCAGCTCTCCAGCCATACTGTATTCTCAGTAACTATATTCCCCATACTTTCCTTTGACATTTGCAAAATACTATTCTACAACACTTCAGTTCTACAGTCTACACCTGACTGATAAGTACAAACCAATTATCCACAAACTTCAGTTTCAGTGTTTCAAATAATTCCAATCCTTATTTGAACAAAAAACTGTCAGCTGGTAGACTTCTTTAAAGTACTCATTTAACCTGACATTTTGTCTTTTTAGTTAAACCTCACTATTTATAATACATTACTATGTTCTATGTATTCCCCTCCCTGCTTCTGTATCATCTTACTTCAAAATTAACAAAATTTTCTGATATGTATATTGATGGAGTGCACTCAGTTTCTCCATTATCACCTGTAGGAATTCAGGTAGCTGATACCCACATGAAAATAAGGTACCACTGTGACCATCAAATTCTGTGCAGTGGTAATACTATATAACCTCATGCAGCAACCTCTGCATCAAGCCTATAATTTGTGATCAGGTTAAATCTCAGTTCACATACAGAATGTAAATAACGACAAAGCCTAAGCTTCTGTGGGAAGTTGCTTTAATGGTTAATTAGTTTCGTTCATATTAGTAATGTTGGCTTCCTTATGCAAGTTACAGAGCAGCACTTACTCTCGCATTAGTGTCAGCAGCATACAATGTTCTCATTCACAAACCAGAGCAGGCTTGAATTTACATCTTAAAAATGACTGAAGACAGTTGTAAAGGAGCCAAGGCTACTAAAACAGGAACAGCTTAATATTTCAAGAATCACTGACACGGCACAGACATCCTCAGGTGCTGTTCTACTTCACTTAATAAGGGAATGCCTCTAATCAAAGCTACCGTATACAATAAGTGACAGTATTTCATTAATGAATAGAGTGATTAGGTCCATCTAATTATATACTGTTAAATATCTGGGGATCCTTCACACTTAAAAATGTAAAAATATTCTAACAATTGCACATTTGTTCAACATTTAAGTCCAATATAAAATTCAGATTAAAAAAATCCAAATAGAGACTTAGAACTATAAAAAGGTGATGCCCCATTGCTTTGACATTCTCTGAGCACGGCAACAACAGAAGCAGAACCCCCTATACTGGCAACTGCTCTATTTTTAAAGTTTAACTTGAAACTTTGAAGACTGATGGAATATTTAATCAGCATTTCTTAGTACACTGCAAATTCTTATTTTCACAGCAAACTAAGATAGAGAAGACTTTTACAGATGTGCAGTTTAGATAACTTGATGCAACTAGATACCATAGCTGCATAAAAATACGGACAAATCATAAGATTAAATCTGCAAGTGTTTGATAGCTCTGTAAAGAGTTTTGAATATTCCACATGGTGATCTATCTCCATTTTTTGCAACTAAATAACTAAGGGACTATGATACTTAATTAATATGTGGCACAGTTATGCATACTATGAAGAATCATGCCAACACCATGAAATCAAAGTTTCAGGCTTTGAATTCCAGGTATTTCAGTCTATTCTCTCTAATCAAAGGAACAAGGGAATGGTCCATCAGCAAGTTGTGGGGGTTTTTTTGAGGAGTTCAGCTACTCTGATCTGGAAGCTTCCCCTTCCCTCACCCCAGCCTCCCTTACCTCTTAATGCTCACTTTTTACTGAGAGAGAGTTAGGTCACTATCAATACGTATACCAAAACAATGCCACCTTACATGCCATATAAGCCTAAACTAGAGTGTATTCTTCAGAAATGCCTTATCTCCACTCTGATTACGTTTTCTTCAGTCTCTTCATCTATTTTACCAGTTACTCTGAGGAGTATTGCAGTGAATAAGGAAGAACCTAAGAATTATCCTCCCATCCTACTCCTAAACTCCTGTTTTAAACGTTGTTTGGAAATGTCCATGCACTTATGGAAACTAATGCGTTAGACATCACCAAGCAGATCATTTGTTGATACAGAAGACAGTTGTTCTTCACATGCAACAGCTGATATCAACAAAACAGCTACTAAAAATACACTCATTGTACAATCATAAACCAGTCGCTGGCATTTGTGTATAATCCCATTGGCTGTAGTATGTTATTGGCACAAGACCATTCTCAAACTTTGAGAAGTTCACAGAGGAATTGGCAACTGGCTTCCAAATCCAACTATTGGATTCTTTTTGGGACTGGAGTTGTATCTATTTCTGTTGAAGATGACACGGCCCTTATTATTTCCAGGCCCGATGTTATACATGCACAGTCACTCTGAAATAATGATTACCAATAGATGTAGTTAGAATTTCCTAATAGTTTTAGTGTTCTTTTCAGATACAGTTGTTTCTCCCTCTCCCAATGCAAGGGATTTTCTTTCATTGTTATATTAGCAAATATAGAACACAATGCCTGTCCTGCACAGGATTGCATTTTCATCATTGTACTGATTACGTGAATGGGGATCACAAGTTATCAGGCTTTCAGAGGTAAGCTTTTAGATTCTGGCTTCTACCCACATGTTCCAAAATGGTACAATATCTGTAGAACCCTGAAGCCAAAACAGAAAACACAAAATATGAAAGCTAGGGGAAGAAGCATCAGTTCCTATTGTAAGACATTGCTGATGAACACCAAATTCTTTCAACATCTTCCACTGGGAAGCAAGCGAACTCATTCCTCAACTGATAATATGCCTGTAAAAGAGGACTCCTTTGGGCATCAAACAGGGAAGGAGCAGAAATATCCTGCCTGTCCTCACAGAAATGGTGAATCGCCAGATCAGAAAAAGCAGAACTCCTTTTTCTCCAACTCATCCCCTCTCCTTCCCTCACCATTAATTTAATTATCTTAAGTGTCTTGAATAATTTAGGAATAACTAAGTCCATTAACAGTTTTAGTGGTCTTTCCAGGGCGACAGAGGGAGGGGAGAAGGAAGTGTTCATCTACTTCTCTTTCACTTAAACACTAGCTGTTGTGCTCTTATGTGAATGTGAGGTTTAATACAGCTAAAAAGAGAAAACTGTACATCTCTTCCAAATCTGCTCCTTGACCGCATAAAAAATGTTAAGGTGTTAAGTACTTGTGTTAACAAGCAGGAACAGCTGACAAGAAACAATGCAACTTTAGGTACAATACATTGCAATAGATTATTGACACACAGTTCCTATATTAGTTTCCATGTCACACAGCTCTTGCAAAGACGACAAAACAAAATGAAGTATTTTTAAAAAGTGTAGTATCCTATTACTTGCAGATTTCATGTCATTTCAACACCTTTCCTCTCATAAAGCTACATAATCATCAATTTTAAAGAAAAAAACATACACCTTACCTGTGATTTTCAATTGGATTGTAAAAAACAATCCACATAAAAGCCTCCTTTTCAACTAAAAGCTGTGAAGCATTTCCACTGATATTGCTACAGCTTTGCTTTAGTATCAAAACAGAATTCCTAAGAAATCCATCTATAACCAGAGATGTTTCAGATTCAGCTATCCAGTCAGCAGCCAAGCCGAACAGAACATTGCAACTTCAGAACCTCAGACCACTCACAGCACCCAGAAAACAGTTGTCGTGTCTGTGAAGATGGCATCTCCGGTCCAAACACACTATTTTGACTAGAGCCTCACATTCTCTTAACATGGACACAGACAATTAAATTAAGACACATCATCTCCTCTGTGAAGACCTCTATTTGCTTGGCTATGAACCCATCAATTTAGTCATTTACAGTTACTCCTCGATCTAGTTGTAGCTGGCCAACACCCAGTAGATGCACTCTGGCCAAACATTACATTCAAGGATGTAGACCCTAGTGCTCAACAGCATCTTTTCTTTGTTTCTGTTTCAGAGAATTCTTTCAGCCTTCTCAGCAACTGTGCATTTAAAACAGGATCCTAAGCAGCTCCAACTGGAAACGTTTGCTTTAGCTGGTAACAGGTGCCTGTACAAACTTAAAATCAAAAGCATTAGCTGTTCTTGTGTTATATTCTCATCTCTTACCTAGTACGTGTGATCCCATGCCTCTTGGTCCATATCCATGTCATTTTCTTGTCTTCCCTAGAGATCTTCATGCTGTATGCTACAATATGCTAGGGCACAAATCACAAGTAGCTGGGAAAAACTAGGGCACTTATTACTAAATATATGTCCCAAAAATGGAGACATTCAATGGTTTAACATCATTCAGCTGCAAGTATGAGAGCTCTTACCTTGGTGTTAAAACTTCTAGCCACAATAATATTATCTAGTGATGCTCTCCCAGCAAAACTCCTCCCTTTTCCAGGTACATCTGTCTTAATTTTATTCTTCTGTAGAATAAATAAAAATTATATAATCTCTATTAACTAATGAGATAATTTTTACTTCCCCCCCCCCCAGCTCTCCTTTACTTGTAAAGTTCTGGAGTCTAAACTATATCAAGATCCCACTGTGCTACATGGACATCTGCTGCTGGTTCAAAGAACTCATGACATTAAAAGTGAACGTACCTTTACTGAGGTTTGCCATTTTGTCTGCACAATTACACTGACATTTCATTTACTGCAATATCTTAACTTTCCTTCCCTAAGCATTTTGACTGCCATTCAAAAGCAGCAGGGGGATTGTAAGTAGTATGGCATAACTGGTTGGAAGATATCTGTGATACAGGTTGTCCAAACTTTTAAGTATTCTTGGGCCCAAAAGAAAAAGCTGCTTTCCCTGTACGTAAGGCATCCACAACAAAAATTTACTGCTATCTAGCTTGGGCTTGCGGTTGCTAGAAACACTTACTTGTTACTTGACAGGAATGTTTTCTTGTTCGACCAATGAATAAACATGTCAAGATCATCAACAAGAGTTTTTCCGGTAGAATTTAATACAAGAGTATCAGAAAAAAAAATGAGTCTCTAGATATACAACAGCAAGATTTTAAAATGTCTTACATATATATGTTGGAAGGAGAAATGAGAAAGTTTTGCTAAACAATATTGCCAGCCAGTAACTGAAAATCTCATTGAAGAGTTTCACAGTACTACACTGTGTGTAGACACTTCAGTTAATTAACAAGCAAGGTCAGTTACATAGACAAGAAACACTGAAATTCAAGTAAGGTGGTTTCAATTTTAGTCTCTGTTACATATCATCATAAGATATTTGCCTTCAGGAGTTCACATATAAGGGCAGTGGACTTTTAACATACAGGACTAAGGAATATACAGGAGTATTGTTTTGCAGTCAAACAAACAAACAAAAAAAAGAAAAAAAGAAAAAAGAAAAAAAAACAAACAAACCACAACAAAGCACTGTTATTTGAACTTCCCCCCCTGACCAGAATAATTGGACTTGACTGATTTGGGTGAAATAGTGAAACGTCATATAGACTTTTATTACCACAGATGGAGATTAAATTAGTCTTCCGAACTAATTTTAGTTACCTTGGCAGAGAATACCAAGGTTTAAGGGAAAAACATGTAATCTTCTCTCACCCAAATTACTTTGGTGGTGCAGCCTCTCTGTGGCAGTTACAGACCAGCATGTTGTATAGGAATGCCTGAAACATGGACTTCAACTATCACAATGAACAAAGACACTACAATCCTGGGAGTTACAATTTTCAACTGTCCCTCAAGACACAGTGAAATCTAGAATGTAAGCCCCAGTTAGAAACTAGAAACAACCCTACCTCTTATATCTCACCATTTTCAAGTGAAGGATGAAGTGTTCTTTTGCAATCAGACCCTGAAACAAATCTTTTGAACTACCATGTGGGTTCCTCTCGCCCTTGACTGGAGGCCAGAACAAGGAGGAGAAGGAAGCAGTAATACACATTGACAGAGGACTAAGATATAGGAGAGAAAACAGGAGAGAACAGCAGTGTACAAACGTCTATCAGCTCTCATTTTTTATTTACTAAGACGTTCCTTGAAGGGTTTCAGCATTAAGTTAACACTGTTATTTGTATCAATAATTGACTCTGTATTAGAAAAGTAACGAGACCTCTTTGAAATTATTGCACAAAAACCTGGCAGCAAACCATTAATGACCCTTTGAAATGCATATATAGATCAGTTTCTGAAACTGAATTACCAAATGTCTCTAAAGTACAAAATAAATATTGTTAAAGAATAGAAACTAAATACAATTACTTTTATTTAAATCAAGCCCAGAAAGAAAATATTTTAATATGGCGAATACCCCAGCACTTGCTGCATGCATCCATAATCTAGCTATTTCATGAGTGTGATCATATTTCCACCCCTCTCCCCAAAACGCATAACCTTGACAAGAAATGCAAAATAGATAAAATATAACATGAAGCATTTTCTTTTAATATATATTCCCATTTTGGTATTTAATGCTTAAACTATAAGTAGATGCTCTCAGACACAAGAATCCTTTCTAAGTGTGTTATTGTGCTGTTTTGAGATTAAAATACTTTACATTAATAAGTCCAAAGCAGTTCATTATTAAGTTGTACTTCCAGTGAAGAAAAAATTTCTTCTATTTCATTAAGTATCAAAAGTGGGATTTGCTTTTTATCAGTAAGTGACTATATGCTGATGACTACTTTAAAATATATCTAGTTCACAAGAAGTATTGCTTATCTGAGTGCTAGGTAAATACTATATACAGGTACTCAAAGAGTAGATGAGAAACGTCATGTAGTGCTACTGTTAAGAAACATTTTTAAGTAGTACAAAAATTTCCAATAATTTATGTCCCGATTTTTTTTTTGTGTGCTATCAGGAAAAAATTAAAGGATATTTAAAAAAATCAAAACACTTATTGCAACTACTCTCAGCTGAAGGAACAAAACCATCTATTTTTTAAACAGAAACAAAGTATTGCATACAATTAAGATTTTCTACTAATTACAAATTTAATTTAACAAAGTGATATGTAGGCAGCGTGTGGCAGATTTAAATTCATACAATCTGTTAAAGTAATACACAATTGAAAATTAATGATCTAAAATGCTTAGATTGCTTTAAATTTGTAATCTCAGCATAGTGCTACATATTGTTCAGTCTTGAAGGCTAAAATCAAGAATTTCTGATTCTCATTCTAATGTAAGCAAAGCTCATCCGCACCTTCTCTTAAATCTTTTTAGCAGCATAGTCAGCTTTATAAAGAGGAAAAAGGCAAAATATTACCATAATTTAAATATTCTAATAATCTTTCCAAGGCATCAAAAGACCCAGCTTAAAATTCATGTAACAATTGACAAAAATATATTAACTTATACTTGCATTTACACTTTCAAAAATTTGTAGTTAGTATTGAGTTGGCCTATGAAGCAGTAGTAAAGTGCAAAATATTTGGTATAATATCTAGTGATTAGCTTTCGTTTCTGTAGAATATAAAGGACTAAGCCTGGCTCTTCCATTGACAGATATGGTATTTGATGGAGGACCAACCTGGAGGCAAGGGAGAGAAGAGAAGAAAAACAAAACAAGAAAAAGATTTAAGTATTAACCTAGCTTTTCAGATTCTTCTCTCTGACCTATGCTACACAGTATTACTTAAAGGAAACAAATACTGTTAATTCAGGTAGCATTTTTCTCATTGCAATGAAAGATCTCTTATATGACTTCTGAACAAAGCACATATGCTACAGAAGCAGAAATAATAAAAATTACTTAAAAACATGTTTTATCTTTTCTAAAAATTCCGTTCATAATTACCCAAACTAGACATCATTTTTAGTCCTTCTCCAGACCTGGTTGGAAAAAAAACCCTCGAAAAATTATCACTAAACCAAACACTTTTCATTAAATACTGAATAGAATTTATTTCTTACAAAATCTTCTAACACTCCTTAATACCATGGTAATGTTTCCTTTATCAGGAGCAAACTTAACTTTTGGAATAGATAGCGAAGACCTGATTTTCAGGGGAGCTGCATAAACCAACAACTTCAATTGGGGTTAATGGGAGCTGTGGATGCTCCACAGCCACGTGAACCACATACCACAGCACATAGTTTACTAAACACAATGAAAACATTCTGAAGAGAAAAATGGCTAAAAGGAAAACCTCATTTGACCCATTTTAGGTTCGTAATTACTGAGGACCCTACTGAACAGAAAAGATCAGCAACACAAAAGGCCACAGATCTCAGCATTGCTTACTCACAACATATTAAGTAAAACGGGGAAAAAAATAAAGAATGTGACTTTTATTTTTTAAGGATTTTCTCACAGAGATGAAAGAAAGGAGAGTATGGTATTAAGAGAAGCAAACGCCTCAGACCTCTTTCACAATTCAAGTGGATTAATCCTTTTACTGAGGGCAGCACAGTAGTTGAAGCTACTGTGCTTTTAAAAGTCCTTTCAATACTGGAAATTTCTTTTGGATGCTAATAAGTTATTGATACAAAATGCTTCATTCGTCTGTCCTACTACTGCCAGTTCTCCATGTTAAATATAAAATAAGACTATATTTTTATTAAATTTGCCATAGGCCAAAAACCCTCTCTTTCTGCTGTCAAACATACCTGTACCACAGCGTAGGTGCTCTGGGTAAGAGTGAAAAGAACAGCATGTACAATTTTATGTTTGGCAACATTTCAGTGGGTTCTTCATTGCATTATTTGTGTGTGTTTCAGGGGTTTTTTTGAAGTCTGTTTCAGGTTTCTGTGTTGCAGAATGCTTCTCGTTATGTTGACAGCACCTTCATTATTATAACTTCCTCTTAAAAAAAATATAGCCCTCTCCTCACCCCCAGCCTCAATTGATACTATACTGAGAAAGAGCAACTTCCACCCACAGAAGAGAAAAGCGAGAGGAAAAAGGAATTCAATCATCTTCCTCCTCATGCCGTTCTTATACCTAGACTGATAAAGACTAAGTGCGTCAAATCTACCCTAAGAACATTTCTACTAGAAAAGAATGAATACTACATAATGAAATTTTTCTTTGTTTTCTTTCTAGCAGAAATAGACTTCTTGAATTTTGAAAAGCAATTATGAACTTTTTTTTTAAACAGTTATAAGCTACTGTGCCAACAGCCGTGCCTATGCATATTTCCCATAGAATCATGAGACAAAGTTCACACACTGTGCAAAATAAAGTTCCATATTATTCAGAATGTAATTATGCATATGAGGAGAAAAAACCCTTAATAAAAATATATGCAAACAAAATCCAAACAATATTTCTGATAAACCAGATAGATTTGACCTCTAAGTGACTCTGAACAATACAGCATTTGCTTAATCTTATCCTGTTTTTAAAGTGGCTGCAGTTAGTGACCCGTAGTCAGAAGCAGTAATATGGTGTATTATGTACCACTTATACTGGCTAGAGGTAAAAAACTACCTGAGCATGCTTGTAACCTTTCTGGGACACTGAATCTTCCTATTCAGCGTAGAAGTGATGGGATGCCTACAAGTCTCAGGGAGGCTGCTGTAGTGCTACACTGAAACAAAGCCTTATGGAATGGATTGTTCTGATATCTGACGATTCACTGAGAGATTTTGACCCTAGGAATCAAAGACTTCCCTAAAACCAAAAAACCCCATACATCTAGCCACCACACAATTTGTTTCTTTCAGGTAGGAAAGGGAAGAGAAACAAAAACTACTGAATTTCTTTAACCTTCTGCAATGAGAAATTATTCCTCAATACAGAATGCAAAGTACTAATACTGGGTCAGGAAAGCTTTGTGTTGAGACTATCACTAAATTGTCTGGTTACAAATTTGAAACAATACAGATTTTTAAAGTGTGCAAAGTTTTACCCAATGAGAGAAGCATAGGTGAATTTTAGGAGAGAGGAAAGAAAAATTAAGCCACAGTTTTAACCTGAGGGACTGGGGGAAGACAGTCCTGCCAGGACTGTTGATGAAGCATTGAGAAATATCTTACTAATGATATCAAACAGCAGCAGGAGGCCTGAACTACATTTAAGAAGAATTAAGGATCTGATAGAGTCTAATAAATAGAAAAATACAGTCTCAAGAACTTGTGTGCTATCTGCCTCCAAAAGATTGCAGCTGCTTCAGGTCTAGGGTGAAGCTGCTTAGCCTGCGTCTAAAACCATACCACTTGAAACCATATAAATACAAACAAATAATTGAATATATTCCTAATTTTATGAAAGAGATACTTAATTGATAACTTAAAGATTTCTAATGCAATCTAGGAAGATTACTGATTGGATTTGTACCGTTTCAAAATATGGACATATGAAGCTTTGCATGTGCATTCACCAGTTTCTTCTGCAAAACTGAACACTCTTCCCCACCTCCCTTCCTGTTGTTAAGAGACCTCCTGGCAGCACTTCGTGCCAGAGCTAACTGCTTTTAGTGTCAGGCATAACTATGGTAATTTTGAAGGAAGTACCATGAGTTCACTGTTATGGACAAAACGATGAAAACTCACCCTTTTCAATTTGGCAGCAGCTTCTCCAGAGCGGATTGCAGCCAGCAAACTCTGGTGGATCTGTTCTGGGTCAGAGCGCTGGACCGTCATCATAGTTTGTCTCTTAGTGATGGGGGGTGGGTGCTCAGTGGAAGCACCTGACTGCACCTGACTCTTCTGCTCGCTATTTACATTGCTGCCTTTCTATAAAGGAAAAAAGTGGGAGGAAAAAGACAGCATTTACTCTGAATTAGTCATAAATGGAAAACTAAGTCAAAGCAGCACAAGGTTGTATATCAAACTGCCACCATTCTAGTGCTTGCTTCATTCAAGGTTCCAGAGATCAGACACATTTCCACAATAGCACAGTTGCTCCCTCAGAACAAAATTTTATATCTCCATTCAAGTGTGTTTGTGCCATGATCACTTGAATCCAAACTGATCACACTACTCAGAATTAAATTTAAGAAATCAACTCACAGAACCATAAAGAACAGATCATAAACACTCCAAACATAAAATAGGTATACTTAGAATAATTTATACTACTTATTTTACTGTTATTTGAAGGAGAGGATGCTAATTATGACAAGAAATAATTATTTCCAATAATCTGAATGAGGTTGTTTTAACTTTAACATTCCCTGTTTTCCTGTATTTCATTATGATGCTGTGGATTAACAGTCAACCAATACTAGAAATAAAGTTTACCTTTTCCATTAGACTGTTTTGTGACTCTCCTGTTACGCTCTGTAAGGAAGAGTTTTTCACTTGAGGCTCGGAGGTAGCTGAGGAGAATTCAGCTGCCGAAGCGGCAGAGGAGAGTTCCACAGGAAATTCTTCTCTTGGTGCCTGGCTAGTGATTGTACGAGTCTTATTAAATGACTGTGACCTTTTGACTGCAGATGAGACAGCAAGAGCAAAAGGGGATGGTCTTGAACTGGAGTACGGCTTTGGAACTGCAAAAGTTCTTAGAGTTCTGAGGTTCAATGGAGCTGGTGGACAGGAGGAAAAACTTGAAGGTTTATTGCTTTTAACAGAAGTAGTGGAGGATTCAACTTTTTTTGCATCATCAACTTTTCCATCATCTGCTGGAGGAGGAGAAGTACTTGTTTTATGCAAAGACAAAGAAGTTGGATCAGGTGATGAGATTTTCTTTTCCATCTCTGTATTTTTAGCTTCATTTTGAATGGAATTAGGAGCACAAAGGGTACTTCTGGCAATTGCAGATGTCACATAATGACCTGAAGCTCTTCGTTGCATCTGCAGATAAAAAGAACTAGGCTTCATTGTAGGACTTAATGCGTTTGACTTGTCCCGAGTCTCAGAAGAAACATTTGCATTGTCCAAGCTTAGTATCAGTGGGACACACTGTTTGGTAGACTTTGTTTCCATTCGATTGCTCTCAGTAGCAATCTCAGCTCCAGACGTCACAACACGTTCAGAAACGCTGTTCACTCTGTCCAGCAGATCATATGCTGCTGCAGGTTCATTCTGTGAACTAATCTGGAAATGACCCACACTTTTTGGAAGATGAGGAATTTCAGCTTGCACTACAACTTCTTTGGGGTCTTCATGCTTCAGAGAGTTTTCCAAAGTAGATACCTCTTTATCCTTATAATCTGATGGAATTTCTGATTCCCAGCTCTTCGTTATTTCTAAGGATTTTGGAGGCACTATTTTATAAGTAGTCATTCCAATTTTTGGTATGTAATCTCTTGTGATTTCATTAGCGGGCTTAGGTTTAGGTTTGGTGTCCTGTCTATAAAGAGGGTAGCCTTTTACAGGAGAGCCATCTGGAGTTTTTGCAGTTGTTTCTGGATAAGCAAAATTACTGTCATTTATACAAACGTGACTCTGATCCTTTATGGGAATTACTTTTTCACAGATAGCCTCTTGTCTCTCAAGATTTTGTTCTGTTGAAGTATCTCCATCCTCTTGTACTCCATGCATCACTTGAAAAAGAGGGTTGTTTGTATCTCTGTTGTGTTGAGGGACCAGTCCTCTGAATCTGGATGATTCACAACCTTGAGGAACAATAATTTCTTTCTGTGTAGTCCTTCCCAAATCGCTATCTGATGGACCTGTCTGTATTGCAACATCCTGAGTTTTTACCATGTCCAAGTTGGTTTGATTTGTTTTCTCATCTTGCTTTTCTGGATTCAGTTGAGGATAATTCCTATGACTTACAGAGATGTCACTTTTACATGCCTGGCAGTTTGATAGTCTGTCAACTTCAAGCTTGTTATTTTCTCTAAAATCTGCTGTTTTAATTTCAGCTGTCTGAAGCACTTTCTCTTCTTCTGTTGTTTGAAGGAGTTTTGTATCACTATGATCTTTAAGTAGAAGAGACATTCCAAAATTAATACAAATACCAAAGAGATTCAACCTTCCCCCTTACATCACAAAGCCCCGCATCCAATGGACTGGCTTCACACTGATACTAAACTTTACTTTTAAAGGCTATTTAAAGATATACTTATCTTTGACTAATATTGCCAAATAATAGTATTATAACTCAGGTATTCTTCCTTAATTAACAGGCTAGCAGTGCCATGCATTGACTTAGTAGAAAAATCCATTCCAGAATCCTTTTTAAAGTGCTAATGAATTTCAGTTGATTATATAAGCATCACTGACTCAAGCTCAAGGACTATTCAATAAGTTAGATGCAATTTTTATTTAGCTCCTCACTTTTGCAGTTTCTGTTCTTTAGTTTTAACATTACACATGTTATTTGTCAACTATACCTTATGTATTTGTACAAGGGAACAATTAGAAAACATGGACAAAAGCAATTTTCTAACTCTATTTTTCCAACTGTTTAGCAAGTCTGATAATTCTCGATTTCCTACGTCCAAACTAAAGCAGTCCTCTCCAAAACACAGGAATATTTGGGTCCAATTGTTTTAAATACAATATTGGGAAAAAATAAATAGTTAAGGAATAATCATTTGAGGTGGTATTTTGAAAAAGTCTCTCCTCATTTCAAGTATGTTATAAAATGGCAGTTAAAACTTATATCACACATAAATATGCCTCATGTAGTATGTGGTTATTATTTATAAACAGAGGTGTACTGAATATAAAAGACTATGGAAAGTCTAATATATAAATCTGAAAATCAGTGTCACAAACGGGTAAAATAGATCAGTCAGGTCACTAAATCCATGGAAGAAAAAACATGATCCATTAGACACACAAGATGTTGTCATTTCTTTACAAATCAGCATGTCACTTTGTTCTATTTTATGTTTAAAAATATTCGTATTTTCATGCAGAAAACTCATGCTAATTTTACAAGCAAAGAGCAACCAACGGCCTGTCCTTGCCCGGTGTGGTGCAGTGCCCATGTCATGTGGCAGGATAAGCTGTGTCCAGCCCTCCCTCTCAGCACTGCTCCACCCAGATTGCCCTATAACAGCACGATGCAGCTTTGACTGTTGCTATAAAACGTAATTTTAAAATATTAAAAAAAAAAAAGAAAAACCAAAAAAAAAAAACCCAACCCAAAACTGCAGTCAATTCATGTCACCTTGTCTCAGAGGATACACCAGTGCTAGAGAAAGTATAAACAAAATCTGATGGTAGCAATTCAAGAGTATTGTCATTTTTTCAAAGGAATAGAAAAGTTGTCTTCAGCCTTGTTTTGAAGTCTTAAAAATGAGTGAGAACTACTCACCATCGTTTTTATTTTGATCCAAATTTCTAAGCTTCCTGTCTTTTTCAAATGCAGCTTGCTCACTGCTTATCTTATTCTGTAGTCCTCTGCAAAGCACAACAGTACATTAAATATGCTGGTATCATTCATTTCAGTAAACACAAGAAACGATGCAAGAGAACTGGCAGGATTCTCCAAATACAGATGGACAAAATAGAATCACTCTGCCAAACACTGGAGTACTCAACAGAACAGATTATTTTTTTTAAAACAAGATAAAATGCTGCTATGATATTTTACCCAAGTAACATGCAGCTTCACTCTTCTGTGAAGCAGGTGATCAGTTTCCCTTTCCCTTCTTCCCCTCCTTTTGCTTATTTGTGCAGTTTGAACAAGCCCCTTTCCAGTAACAACTCAGTTTCAGTGAAGCCACAAAGGCGATGGTTTATCATTCATATAAGCGTTCTCAGTGTTAAGCATTCTGACACCCCCAACATTTAAAACGTGTCCTTGATTTTGTCCCCGACACAATGCATGAGATGCTGACTGCATATGAACATATGAACTGTGCAGTACAGGCTTTTCAAAGTAGTAATGAAAAATTTTCTGTTCCTTTCAAGAAATATCTCAAGAACAAAAAAGAAATAGACATCAAACACGTTACTTGCACACTAAATATTTCGCAAATGCATACAATTTCTGTCCTCAGATCACAGTGGACAAGAGAGCACAAATGCTGGAAAAACACCTCATCATTTGGGGGCAGAGGGGAATATATTATCTACTTTACTTAATAAGGTAAACGAAAAAGGCCAAAATACTTAATATTTCTCTTTAAACAAAACAATCAGAACTTCAAGCTTACATTTGTGTTTAAGATACTTTTATTCTCTGTAGTTATAAATACTGGCATTATGAAGATTCCAATTCATTTGCCAGATCAAATGTATTAGTTGTCAGGAATCAGTGCCTTGTGCAGAAACATCTGCTTTGAATCATTTAAGAATTATAAATTGCTCAATAACCATCCATCCTCATCTTGCTTGTACAGTCCAAAATATACTGTAAGTGTCCAATAAACCACTAAACCGGAGCATACACTCGAAATTATTGTTGGAAGAAAGTTAAAGTTCAGTTCTACGCTCCGTACTCTTGCTTATCTCCGTTCCCTCGAACACAGCTGAGGAACTGAACTACAAGTATTCACAACAGGTTGAACTGTTTAAAAAAAAATAAACCCAACAGCCACAGAACACCACAGAGTATCATTGTAGAAATCAGTGGTTTTGACTGGAATATTACACGTATCCCTGGTTTGATTAAAAAGCACTTCTTCAAAGTAATTAGATCGCATATATAAGATCTGAATTATCAAAAAGTTTCCAGAAATACAGTGTCAGAGAAACCGTAGTCCTCATTCTGGAATCTCTGTGGTATTTCAGGAAAGAAAGGCTTGCCAAACTCTAGTACATGCTAAATGATACTCACCAGGATTATAGGTCATGAAAGGCTATTACAAATTAGTGGAGGGGGGAGAAAGAAACATCACCAGGACAATCGGCCAGACTGGCCCAGTAACACAGGTCTGGTAATTTGCAAGCTTAAGACAACTTCAAAATAACATCTGGTTGATCCTCCTCCTCATAGATTGCCATACAGCAGACGCATCCAAGCAACTAGCAGAATATTTGTCAGGACAGAGCACCAAAGATTTTTGCAAAGCCCCATTTGGCCTTGGACTGACAAAAAAGACAAGTCAAAGCTCTCCATACTACCTTGAAAGTTCTTGGATACTAGAGCATTCACACTTTTTGGCTTCAGTACAATTGAAATAGTTCTTTGAATTTAAATTGGGCACAGTAGCCAGTTTAGTTGCCCCAGGGAACAAAGAAATAGTGAATTACATTAACACAATGAGACTTCTCTGGACAATCAACATTTATTTCAAGCAGGCACTAGCTCATGTTGGAAACCTGCTGAGTCAGGTAGTTTAACAAACATGCTGAAGGGCAAAGGTACAGCATCACCAGAAGGGAAAAAGAGTGGTTAAGAAAACTAATGTGTTTATTCTTTAAAAAGAAAGAATTAACTTGTTTTCCTGAGACCAGATGGTTCAAGACAGGTCAAGACAATTGGCTAACATACAAAGAAAAGACAAAAGAAAAATTAAAACCAAAACAAATATGCAAGCAATAGATGACCGCCCAGAATAACAGAAAAGGCCAATCTGTTTTTCCTCAACTGCAAGAATGAATTTGAAAATTCTCATTTAACCAATTTTTTTTTTTTTTTTTTTCCAGCACGCTGCTCTAGTAGATATGCTGGATATTTTAGAGATAAGTTCAGCTTTTCTGGGGTCTGGCTGTTTGAGTAGTAAGGAAACAGAGGCTTAAACTAACAGCCTGTAGAACACTTCTCTCTCAATTTTTTTTGACAAGCTTCATGAATTACTGTGCACAGAAGAGTGCTACAATGAAAGCTAAGCATATTAACCTCATTCCTCTTTAACAATTCTCTATTCTGTGCTCCACAATGAAACAGCACTCTATGTTTTACTTGCCTCCCCCATTCCTTTCCCAATGCTCCCTTCTTTGTCACAAAACGTACTTACTTGCCATCTGTGCTCATATTTTCTTGTTTTTCTTCCTTGAAGCTTTGTGAGTTGTCTACAGAAACACTGCCAGGAACTGAAGCTGATGAAGCCGGATAATTTTTTTCAGTTTCCAGTGGTACCTCAGCAGAGCTGAAAGCTGCAGTAATCTCTCCTGTCCTGAGAGAGATATTTGTACTTTCACTGTCCTCTCTCTGTTGCATACTCATCTCTTCCCTTTCATCAATTTCTTCCAGGTTGTATTCTGAGCTCCTTACACCTACAGTCACAGAAAGAAGAAGAAAAAAAAAAACCAAAAAAAAACCCCGTAAATCTCAATTCAGGGTTTAGATACAAAGGGACTGTGAAGTCAGCCTAAGCTGTTTGAAGAAGGAAAACTGAGGAGATCTCTCTTCATAATACAAAGAGAAAGAGAAAAAAAAAAGAAAAAAAAAAAAAGACACTCATTCAGAGTTTTAACTTCACAGTATTTTCTAATTCTTTCAAATTCTCTCTTTTTGCATGTGAGAATATGCTCATCATCATGGTATTGTCTGTTTCTGCATCTGTAAATACCGTATAACATTTCCATTGTTTAACCCAAGTACTGGATTAGGACAGATCAAAATATATTTCACAATATCATAATACAAAATTTCATGGAGGCAGTTTATTTCACCCAGATTTCTTAATACTTCCATTAGATCTCCAGTGAGGTTTAAAATATATGATTTCTTTATATCAGATATCCTATAGGTATGTTAGAGAACTTACGAGCAAATCAAATCTCAGTTTTGCCGATGGTTTAAACAAGTTTGCTCACCACTATAAAAATTTTTGCATAATTATCCTAAGTGTATTAAAACAGTTAGAAGTGTCTTGTGCAGTGCCTTGTGTTACAGTAGACGTGCACAAAAATAAAGTACAGAGGAAAGTGTTTATCCATAAAAATAATTAAGTTTTCAGCAAAAGCATAGTTCAACTAAAAGGTTTAGTTACTGGATTATGACACACAATTCAGTGTACCTGACATTAAACTAATAAATCCACCTGTGTTGATTTCCAGAGAGACTAACCATCTCTAGCTTCACTTCCCTGCCAGGAATCTTCCTACAACAGATGATGATTCATGTTTTTCAAATATTAGTAAGTAACCATACAATTAACCTCTTGGCTTTGGAACTTGCATTCTATAACACAAAGAAAATAGTAATTCCATTTATATGCTGCAATATGGCGCCATGGAAGGCTACTTGGCAACAACTGAGCCATATAAGCAGTGCACTCTGCCTGCCCTGACCAGGATATGCCTGCCAGCTTTGCGTGCACAATAGCTGTTAGGTACAGGCCTTGCACTTGGACAGTTACGTTTCAGACTTGTCTAAATTGTATCAAATTTCCAAGTGTAAACCAAGGCTAACAATGAAAAAAAAAATACCGGCTTACAGCAAGCAATACTGAAAAGTAGCAGATCCCAGAGTATGAAAAAAATCTTAGATTGACTTTTTTTTTTGTACAGACTGGTATCCTACAATGCTTCCAGTGCTTCTAGACAAGTACACTGTTACAGAAACATAATAGATGACGGTATATATGAGAACCTCATGAAGTTCAACAAGGTCAAGTGCAAAGCAATCCCAAGCACAGATACAGGCTGGGCGGAAAATGGACTGACAGCAGCCCTGAGGAGAAGGACTTGGGGGTGTTGGTTGATGAGAAGCTCAACAAGAGCCAGCAATGTGCACTTGCAGCCCAGAAAGCCAATCGCACCCTGGGCTGCAACAAAAGAAGCATGGCCAGCAGGTCGAGGGAGGTGATTCTACCCCTCTACTCTCGTGAGACCCCTCCTGGAGTATTGTGTCCAGCTCTGGGGCACCCAACATAAGAATGTGGACCTGTTGGAGAGGGTCCAGAGGAGAGCCACGAAGATAAGAGGCTGGAGCACCTCTCCTATGAAGGCAGGCTGAGAGAGTTGGGGCTGTTCAGCCTGGAGAAGAGCAGGCTCAGAGGAGACCTTATAGCGGCCTTCCAGTACCTAAAGAGGGCTTTTAAGAAAGAGGAGAAGAAACTCTTAAGCAGGGCCTGTAGGGATAGGACAAAGGGCAACAGTTTTAAAATAGAAGATGGCAGTTTTAGATTAGACATCAGGAAAAAGTTTTTACAATGAGGGTGGTGAAGCACTGGAAAAGATTTGCCCAGAGAGGTGGTTGATGTCCCATCCCTGGAAACATTCAAGGCCATTCAAGGCCCCAAGATGGGGCTCTGAGCAACATGATCTGGTTGGAGATGTCCCTGCTCCTTACAGGGAAGTTGAAGTAGATGACCTTTAAAGGTCCCTTCCAACTCAAACTATTTTATGATTCTATGATTTTTCTAATAGGGTCATTAGTTAAGAGTTCAGTTTTACCAAAGTTATTCACTCACAGTTACAGAGCAACTACAAAAGGCAAACTTTTTACTATCTAATTCTAGCTTTTTGTATTACACTCTTGTAATAATGCTTTGTAGTTACACTTTAAGCAATGTGATCATAGTGCTGGATGAGAGGTAATGTAGATCCCCAGGGAAAGAAGGGCAAGACTGCAAAGTGGTTTGAGTGAGCTCCTTCCATGTCATTCAAGGACAGGTACATACAAATATACCACAATGGTATTAAAAGGACTCCTTAAGAATTTACTAATAGTAAGGGGCCTTCTCTTCATTCCCCCTTCCACCACCCCCCTACCCACCCAGCCAAACCCTTTCATCTCCATCTAGGGAAGAGTCATGCCTGCAGCCTCATACTTTGGGAAATTATTTTGGACATAGCAGTATTTTATGTGAGCAAAGAGACGTATATATGTTGAAAGGTGCAAAAAAGCATAACAGAACATGGGCAAACATCAAACCTGCTGAGCCCATAACCAGCTCTTAAGAACACTGTCTCCTTCACTGATGAGAACTGTTATGCCAGGAGCCTGAGCCATCACCACTCACAAGAACAAAGACTAAGACCTTCAGTTTAAGTACCCTGTGGAAATCTGAATTAGACAACAAAGCAGAGCCAGGACTTTTGACAAGACAAATGGAAGCATTCTGGAGTTGCTATGGCTTTGTGCCCATGCACTCCTGACACCTCTGTCAGTTTTCCTCTGGAGAGAAATGTAACAAAGGCTGAGTTGTATCATAATGACGGGATTGAAACTTAGCTTGGGTTGGTAAGAGACATTGCTGGTGTTTCTGCTATGTGAAAGTCTGTCCTTTGCTCTGCTAGGAATACTTTCAAGCTTTGGAGTGCACTAACATGACCTACAAATATATAACACCAAATAAAAACAACCCTCACACTTTGGAAAAAGTGCTCTACTTGATTTGTCAGCATAATATCAGCCTTGCTCGGAGTTAATTTTAACTAGGTTTTTCATCTGTTACTAGATTGCATTCCAGACCTGGGCAACCACTGCTGCAGCAGAATGAAGTCTGAACGTGTTTGATACATAAACAACATTTAACAGCCATCCTTCACTTGCATCACACAGTTAATTCCCCAGAGGAACAGTTCAGATTTTATTACTTTTTTCCAAAACCTCAGTTTAGAGTTTTATATGCAACATATCACTAGGGAGGACTTATGGCAATACTGGCTACTGTTGCCTTCTTGCTTATACTCTATATGAAAGTCTAGATATAACATAAATTACATTTTTGTCTGTGTATAATTTATTCTCTATGAACATCAGTCATTGAGTTTTAATTACCCTAAAAGAACATTTTTAAAGCCTACAGGATGACATTGTGAAGACATACCTGATAAGATGACTGACATACCAACTGCAAGTCTCCTTTGGGTCAGTAAGAACACTCTGCACAACAGAGAAAGGCTGACACTGCTCTGTGAGCCATTATGCTTGTAAGCACCAAAGCCAGAAAGATTGACTACTACAGGCAGATCTGTCAGTGTTTTTGCACTTGACTCTATAGACCTTAAGAGAAACTGTAACGAAGAAGATGATATCAAGGGATTTGTTTGATAGGAAATTATTTAAAAATCTGTAATTATTTAATTGGTTTTTTAAACAACATTTCACCCTCTTCCCTAGAAAAAAAGACTGAGCATTAATTAAACTTTGGGAAGAGGAACAAAAATCATAATTGAGAGAGAGAAGAAAAAAAAAAAAAAGAAAAAAAGAAAAAAAAGAAGTTGTTCATAATCCCAAATGTTCACATTAATTCTCTGTCAATGTTTATTCTAGTAGATGTATGCCTTCAAACTCCTTTTGTCAAGGTACATTCTGTTTTTACACCATGGAAAAACTGTCATTTCACAACAGAAATGTTGCCTATTCCAAATAATGCATAGTTCCAGTTAATGTACATGTCTATTAGCTATGCACTCAAATCAAACATTTGTCACAGGGAGAGGTAACACTATATTTGCAGTTCAACTTTTTTTGCTTATGTGTGAAAGCAGCAATGCATAATAGAACTACTTTGGGAATGCCAGTCACAGCTGAGCAAAAACTCACAATGCTTCCAGAAGCCTGACAATCAAAAGAGCATTAATCCAAACGGAAGGAGCTGCCAAGTTTATGTAAAGTTAAAATTATGTTCAACTTAGCAATTAAAAAGATATTGAGCTATTTTATCCATTTAAAACAATACCCATATGTGCATAATTTTTGGACAAGGAACAGGACAAGTGTACGGCAATTGATTTTGCTGCAGGTGAATATTGGTCCTCACAGCGTGACAGGCTTTGTGAAAAGGACTCTTTATACATAGGTCTCTGGACAGTTTCAGAGATGCCACCAGAGAGCAGCAGTATCCCATGAGAAAGAAGGAAAAAAAAAAAAAAAAAAAAAAAAAAAAAAAAAAAAAACTTGATTTTTAAATCATACTACAGTAACTTTGCTCATCCTCTTAGACACATCACATGTAGATAAACAGTTTTCAACACAGAAACTTAAGTACTAATAAACATCATTAAAAGCCATTCACTTAGAAGTTACTACCCTCCTTCACCTGCTACAACAACTAGGAAAAGGAAAGGTTACAGCTTCATTACATGTTCATACTTCTCAATTCTATGATTTATTAAGTTACAAGTATTTCTATTAAAGGTCTTCTTGACAATTTACATAAATTATCCTAAACACAAACTAAGTCAAAATTTACTGATTATTGATCTGGCTTTTTTCCCCTGTTGCCAGAGACCTAGGATGGCAGGTGAGTTTTTCAACTCTTGTTGTGGTACATTTGTGTTTTACCACTCCAACCAATTTGATTGGCATCCCAAATAAAACAGCTGAAAAACTACTTAAGAGTTCCAGAAACTGAGTGTTTAGCCTCATATAATGCCAGTGGCACTCCACATACTTTGTGTTTATACATTTAATTCTTAATGAAATACATTGACAAGTGATTTTTCTAGACTGCGCTGGCACTGATTATTCTAAAAGCTTTTATAAATTTTCGAAGACTCCTAGACACCATATCTTGTATCTGAACCCTTTAGTCTGATGCTTACAAACAACAGTACCAACTGCATAAAATTTAAGAAGTATTATGTTCAGCAGCTAAATAATTGTATTTTAAACAGCTACACTTTTATATTTCACATTTTTTCCATAGCATCCAACAAATGATCTCTTAATGTGTAAACAAGTACAGTTTATATTTACAACTTATGTTTTCAAAGGCTGTTCAGACACAAACCAAAAGGCAGGCACAGATTTGCTCCTAGCCCTACATTATGCAGGTCAAGGGCAGCACAAGGCGAGGTTCTGAAAACAAGACTGGGCTTTAGCTTTTGAACGGCTTGTTATGAGGTATACAAAAGTCACAGAAGTTCTGGCTGATTCTTGTCTACAACTTGTGGGGGAGGATGGAAAGCAGGGATAATGTTTACTTTATTAAATGTAAAGCACAGACATCCTCATAACATCCTTATTTTAGAAAGCCATATTTATACTTCAAAGGAAAAGTTAATTCATCTGAAGCATTAAAATTAGTTCTATACTTATGACACATCTAAAGTACAGTAATTTATTACTACAAATTATCATAGCTTGCTATGAAGCAGATTTTATCAATGCATTTGGAAAAAGAACCAACCTGTTTCAGACTGCATTTCTGTGGCTCTTTCTTCCACTTTAGTAGGGGTTGATTCAGTTGACTCTGGTACTGCAAAAAGTCAAGTAAGAAGCTTTTTTATTGTATCTTAATTTCTGTATCAGCAAAAGTTCTAGACAAAATGTTGAACTGCGATCTTACAGACTGGTGAGTTTTTCAAGAAATGCACCTTCTCTTAAGCAACCACTGCTCATTGTGACATTTCCCAGATATTTTAATCTCAACTTTAAGATATTTTTGAACCAAAAAGAATTGATTTTTTTTTCTGTTCAGACAGAAGAACAACAAGAGAACAACAAAAAAACTTTCTCTAAAAATCTTCTCAGTCATTTGCTATTAAACCTTCTCTGATCAAGACCACGTTGGACGGGGCTCTGAGCAACCTGATCTGGTTGGAGATGTCCCTGTTCCTTGCAGAGGGGTTTGAATAGATGGCCTTTAAAGGTCCCTTCCAACTCAAGCTATTCTATGAGTCTACGATCCAGAGAAGCTAATTTTTTCTCCCTACCCCAAGCTGTCCATCTGATTAACAAAAAACACAATTGCTATAGTTAACCTAACTGTAATTAATTTGGTATTTTCTGGTTTTTTTTTCTTTTTCCTGATCTGTGTGCCCTAAAACCTGCTTACTTTCTCACACTATGTGAGCCAATCTCAAAGTAGTATTACTGCTCCTTACAGTCTGAAGATGTTTGGCACTCATTTTTACTTATCTCATAAAGTGGCATTTCTTTAATGTTTAGCCAAATTGCCATACTTTCTGTTGCGTCCCAATTAGACAGCACAAGAAGATTACCAGTCTCATTACTGCTTTCACTTTGATCTTCTGGTGCTCTAGAGGGTGGCGAGGGTGCTTTGCGCTTCGTCCTCCGTAGAGAGGAGTTCACGGAAGCAGTGTCACTGAGTGGCAGAGAACCTTTCCGTACTAATCCCGGAGGCACCTAAAAAGGGAGACAGGGAAGGAAGAAGATTATTAGCAAAGAAAAACAGCAAAATAGCTCTCCTAATTATTCTCCAAAAGCATTTCTAATATACACTTGTGAAAAGAGAGTATATACCTATTACCAAACCTACTATGTTTCTCATCTTAATTTCTCTGAGGAGTAGTTTTCAAAAAAAAAAAAAAAAAAAAAAAAAAAAAAAAAAAAAAAAAAAAGATATTTTCTAGAGTAATTGAATATATTCACAGAGGTACAAGATACAGCAGCAAAAGAAAATAAGTTGTTAAATACAGTATAAAAGAGAATTTGAATTCTTTTATGCCTGAAGGCTATTCTACAACCCCCAAATCATTCTTTTCTAAAAGCAGCTAAAAATCATTGTGGAAAGAAGCTTCAACTACACCCCACTGCAGTAACATGGCACAATGTTTCCTTCCTCGTTCCTTGAACGGCAGTCTTGATTGGGCTGTATATATAATTATTAGGATTTTGTTTCTCTACTTTAACTTTTATAGAATTTTTTTTTTGCATGCCAGCTTTCAAAACTTATCTTGGAAACTGTCTTATAACACTTACTGAAGTTAAATTATCATAAGTTGTAATAACAATACCTAAAAGATAAAAAATTATTCTGCACAATTATCAAAACCACTAAAAAATGGACAAAGGCTACCTGCTGAAGATATCAGTTTTATGATACAGCAGTCTAACTGCATTTTAAATTGTTTTAAAAATACATTCTGTGTCTCAAAAAGAGACTGTAAATTTGTAAATTTGCTGTGGCTGTAAATTTGCCTGCCACTTTTAATGACAGTTTGGCTTATGCTGAAGAAACCTTATATTTCCAGATCTAATAGAATGATAATGTTCAAGATCCCAGCAATAAAGGAGTATATTTTGGCACGAGAGACAGTTGCCTATTTCTGTAGTAATTCTGATCCCTATCACTCATCTACTCGACAATATAATAAAATCCAGCAGTGGCATTCATTTTTTGCTAGACAGATCCACACAGCAACTGGATGTGGAATTCTGTTCAGAGAACTTCTCTGTGCTTCAATTAACCAATCCACTTCACAAAGCAGAATATCGAGGAAGAGAGATAGCATAAAAACACCTACAATTTTTGTTTCACTGACAATCCTTTCAAAAACATCACCGACAACAGAATTGTTGACTGTGTCAATATCAATGGACTGAGATGCTTATCATTTAGAAAGCTACCAATGAACAGCCACAAATCTACAATAAGGGGAATATAAAAACCAAATGCTAGATTATTTGGTTGTACACATTCAAAGCTATAAAGAAAATTACAAGAGAAAAGATACTGGCGCAAGATGTTTGTGAAGCAGTGTTTGGCAGCTCCTGTTTGATCTCAACAGAATACCTGAATGAATGAACTGGGCCCATGAAAACCATCCTCTGAGCTACCCTGGGCATACTCAGTCATCTGTTTTGTTCCACCTCAATGTCAGCTATGAGAGATCCCTTTGATATTTCACTGCACTGTAAGGAGGAACATTCTCCAAAATGTTCGCACATTTCTTCTACCAATCACTTTCATGCCAAAGTAAGCAACTCAAATCTTTTACAGCAAAGCAGGACTGAGGGTTTTTAAGAAGAAAAAGCCAAAGCACAAGGTGAAATACCCATTTAAGAACAGCAGAAGATATGGATATAGCACTCCATGCTTAATTAAAAATACTTGCATGCTTGAATAGTTTTTAAACAAGTCAGTTTCTAGATTAAAACATCACTTTACACTTACTTACAGTTCCCAAAAAGTTTTTTTTTTTAAAAAAAAAAAAAGTATTAATGATCTGAATTTATGAAGGAGTGGATGTCAAATATAATATTATTCCCCCAAATGAGGCTTTTAAAATTGTTAAATAATTTTCCTCCTTGCTGTTGGGCAGATCTATTTTTCTCCTCTGTAGCCCCTCCATTCTGCACAGACACTGCTTCTCTGTTCAAAGGGCTGCACCCTCATCTGCTTTGCACAGGCTCCCTCAGCTGACTTGGCTGGCACAGAGCGAGTTCTGCGCGTGCTCACTCAGCTAAACAGATGTCACCAGAGTTCCCTCCTGCACAGAAAGAGTATGTGTGTAGGGGGGAAATAATGTTCTCAGCGTAAGAGCACAAATGCTACTAGAAGATTTTTATAAGCCTTTCTGCTGCCCTTTGCATTCAAAAAAACCAAACGATTTGCAGAGAGATTTTGAGAAAGTACTAAATGTTCCAGTTAAGGTTCAAGTGTTGAACAGATTTTCTCAGGAATTATTCAACATATGAATATTAAGAGCTTTCAATTCCTAACAAAGGTTGTAATGTGAAAATAGTACTTTAAACAGATGGAGGGAAAAAAATAAAAGAATGTTATTAAAATGTATCTGACAGTTTTGGAGTATACATCTGGGTGTTCATGTGCCATACCAACTGCCAATGGTAACCAGTGCTTTATCAGTTACATTTAAATTAAAAATCGTTAGAATTACTAATTAACCATGCTTGGGCAGGAACACCAGTGAACTCTGTCACAACTTCCACAACCCATGCAGGAGCTCTATTTTTAACACTGTACCCACTCCTCATCCTGGAACAAGCAACCCTCAAACGTGTACTAGACAAATCTGGCACCAAATCTGACCCACCCCAAGCAGACACTTGTGGAGGCCAGTGCTTCCCATGTTCCAGCCTCTGTAAGCAGTGGCAGACACGGTGCCTGACCCTTCTCATTTTAGAAAGCAAAGGAAAGGTAATTAAGCCACAGTAATTTTGCAGCTGGAATAGAAGGGGGGAAAAAAGTATTTGGGAAAGAATGTAGCGGTAGTAGAGCATTTTAGTGGGCTAGAAAGCGTATCTCACATCAAGGATCACTATATACACGTTTTCATACCACCAGTACCTACCTCTTTTGCTCCATAACTAGGTTTAAGAGAAGATATAGGGGAGACTAGGATATTAATACACATTGCTAGTCATACTGCTATAATGTTTCTTTCTTCCCTTTGTAAAAGTATACAAATAAATATATGTCCAAGGAGTAACAGGGGGAAAAAAAAAATGTATTTGCTCTTAAAATGACTAATACACTCCATTTCTATTACATGACTTAAGATTCCCCAAATATTTAAACTTAGTCAAAGTACTACAGAGGAAGTAATATATCTCTGACCTATTGGAAAGAAAGGACATACAGAATATATTTGGAGAAACTCAGCTGGTGTTTTTCTGTCCAAACACCCAATATTACTATTATCTCCTATGATTTATCTACATACTTGCTGGTACAGAAGTAAATACAATAAGGGGACGAGGTTATGCATTTGGTGTACCAAAAAGCGGATGCACGCTGTGTTCACCACCAATCTGAATCATATCAAATTAACTTCATGCAAACTTCAGCAACAGCCAACAGGTAGTCCTGAGCACTGTCTTCTTCCAGGTAACACTGGCTCTTATTCAAGACCTCCCTCACGTTCATAGTGCTCTCTGCATCATTGTCCAACTTCTCCTTTAAAGGCCTGACCATTAAGTTTCAGGCAACTGCGTCTCTGGTGTAACTTCTTAAGCATGGAACTCATCCTTTCCAGAAATCTTAAACTAAGCTGTTCCACAGCTATTAAATCTTTTCAGAAATACTTCCTTGTTTACTTGCTTCCTACCCTTCCTGCATTCTCCTATCTTCTCCTTCCCTTTCTTTTCAGAGGGGTAGACTGGAGATTTCAATTTCTTTAGGAGTTAGCGTTATGTAAAGAGAAGCAAGCTGTATTTCTACAGTTGAGAAGTTCTACCTATCATTTAAAATTGAAAATGTTTGACTAAAAATCTCCACTTAATTGTTCTTACCCAAGCATAGTTTACATTTGCTTCTTTAAAATAAATGAACAGTGTAAGGAGACAAACATTCATGGGATAAAATTAAGATGTCTGAGTCTAGTTTTTATAAGTAAAGCATTAAAAAGAAAATCAGCAATTTTTGGCATAATCAAATGCTTTTCTTTTGAAAGAAATAAGTGTTATTACTAGAAAATGCCATCCACTTTTATGAAAACTGTGAAGATACATACAACAGAACTTTGCAAAACCCTGGAGAGTCCTTTCTACTTGCAAGTGTATTTAAACTTGCTAGTCCCAAACATACTTCTGGCAAGAGTCATCTTGCCCAAAATTAGAACTGACAAATATTTAAGTGAAGGATTTCAATATTAGAGACTAACATGCTCATCTCCAATCTGATTTAAAATAGAAATTAGCTGGATAAACGTTAACTATTTAAGCTGCACTAGTTATCTTCTGAATCTTATAAAGAATGAACAAATCATGCTACATAATGACTTGTACAAGCTACCGTTACAGTCATTGTACTAATTTCTCCTCTAAAAACATGAACAAAACTCCAAAACCTAATTCTATAATGACTCTGAAATTGAGGCAGAAAAAATTCCAACCGTCATGCCAGAATGTAACTGGCTCATAAAAAAAGAGAATGCGATTTCTTTTTAAAGGCAAAAAAAAAAAGTGGAGAAGCTGTAGGAGGTAAACACTAAAACCCTTTTTCATACTGTGAGAAATTGGACTACAATACACTGTGAATTTGAAGACAGACAACAGTAAGAACACTGTTCCCTTAAAGTTGGCTCATTTCACTGTTGTCTGATGTTACCAGTTTGGCATGTTTCTATCAAAACCAGGCAAACAGTTTACCCAGGCAAAACTGACATTTCCCTTTGTCTTCCCTGTGGATGTTACAAGAGAGATTTGTCCTTAAGGCGGCACATGCAGAAGGTCATCCTGGTCCACAGAAGAAATAAAATATGTATCCAGTCTGCCAAGTAAACTGAAGGGCAGGCTTCAGGACTTAGGTGTTCTTAAAAGCAGTATCATTTGCAAGGAAACACTTCTAAGGTAAAGCTAAGGAAAAAGAAGTATATCTTAAGTTTTGTAAGTTAACTTAATGGAACACAGCAGTAACAGTGAAACTCCCAGACATACTAAATAGCCCAAACACACCCATCAGCCTGGTGAGCAACCTGAACCTGACTTTAAATCCTACTAGGAGGACACTCATTTTCAACAGTGGGGAATATGAGAGATCAAATTCTCATATTATTTACAATGAAATAGTTGTGGTCTAGTCTGGCTATTGTACTTGCTGCACTACTGAGAACTGACTTGAATTTAATGAGTATAAATCGGTCACTTTGGGTTAAGCAAACATTAATGCACATGATACAGATGTGGAAATGCTGTGCAACCATCAAAATTTACTACATTCTACAATGCTTAAATGTTTCATTTCAAATTCTGTATTTAGGATGTCAGTCCTTGGAATAAAGTCTGATTCCTACTGATTTCATTTATCAAGTTGCAAATTCTGTAAACAACATTTTTATTTAAATAACATTATTTTACATTGTCCCTCGCCTAACAACTTATGTTTTTAAAGGAACTGTCCTTTATTTTACAGTAAAGTGAAACCAGAAGTCTCAATAGCTAGAGATCTTTCTGTTTATTTTAGGGACTCTAATGGAAGCTCCGAGAAACAAGCTTCCAAATCTTCCCCTCGTCATCACTGCTCAAGCAGTGCTTGATCTCACAGCAAAAACAAGTATCTGTTCATTTCTGTTAGTGATGGAGCCCTATTATATGATTTCTGTTCTCCTAATTATGTACATACAGTTTTGAAAACCAAGAGTCTGATTCATCCATGTGAAATAGAAAAGTCTAAGTTGTAAGGGACGTTTAGAGATCATTTGGTCCAACCTTCTGTGGAACACAAGGTCTTAGACTAGATTACCACAGTAGTCTGTCAAGGCACATCTCAAATACTTCCAGTGAGGGAGCTTCTACCACTTTTCTTGTGGTTTTGTTGGTTCTATTGTGGTTCTATTCCAATGTTCAGTTGTTCTTACAGCAATTAATTTTATTCCTGTATCTGAATGGAATTTCCTCTGAAGCACGTAGTGCCCATTGGCAATCATCCTGTCACCATGCATCCTTATGCAGAGTGTACCTCCACTTTACCTATAACACCTTCTAGGTATCAGAACAATGTGATTACATCCCATCTGAGCCTACTTTTCCCCAGAACTTTTACGTTCTCCAATGTTTAAACATCATGGTGGTCCTTCACTGGACTCCTACCTGTTTTTATTCTCTCTGTTGAACTGCAGGAACTAAACCTGCACATAGTAGTACAAGTGTGGTCTAAAAAGTATTGAGTACACTGGATTCAAGGTGGATCCCATAGCCAGATCCCAGTCTGTACTCATGCCTGGGATTCCTCCATTCTAGATAGAGAATTTCAGATGCATCTTTTTTTTAAACCTCATGTAGTTCCAGCCTATCATTGTGTCCATGAATGGTGGCTCTGCTGGTATACCTACCTCTCTGCCCAGTTTGGTGTCAGCTTCATTTGTTGAGGGTGCATTCAGTTTCATCAGCTAGGTTTTTAATAAAGATATTTAACAGTATTGGCCATATTACCATCTCCTCAGGAATTCCACCTGACAACCAGTCTGACTTTGAGCCATTAACCAACATGATTTAAGCTGTTTAGTCAGTTTTCGTCCTATCTTGTGCTTCATCTGTCTAGTTCATACCTTACTATCTTTCTATAAAAAAATATGTGGTAGACTGCAACAAACACCTTCCTAAAACAAAGGTAGATGACCTCATCCTTGGACTTCTGCTTGCTACCAACTTACAAAAGCCTTTCTTGTAATTCTTGACATCTCCTGTTGCTTCGAGCTCCAGGCTTGCCTTGGCATTCCTAACTGTATCTCTGCACATCCAAGAAGTATCTCGGTATTTCTTATTATGAATTGCTCTGTCTCCTTTGCATCCCTCACATGCTTATTTTTGCACTTGAGCTCTCTCAGCAGCACATTTAAATGGGACTGCTTATTTTTATGCCTACTCCTTTTCCCACTTAGGCAAAGGGACCACTCTTGCATGGCAGGATGGCTATCTGAAAATATCTCAGCGCTCTTCCAAGGAGCAGCTTTATCCTCCAAGGAAGTCTTTCATAGAATCCCTCCTAAGAGTTCCCTGATAAATTTGAGCAGCATGTACTATACAGTCCGAATTAATTTGTTAGATTATTTTTAGTGTAGGTACTAACAATACAAAATATTTTACATTAATCAATAAAATTCAAAGCATAGAGAAAATATTTGCTCACATTTAAGTCCCAAGCTGTGTATTACCTGATAAATCATTGTGCAATCAAGTCAGAATGAAACACAAGTCATCTTAAAAAAACAAACACATGCCAAAGGCTTCTAAGGGAGCTGCATAAAGTGGTACAAAATAGAAAATACACACAAAAATATAACTTAATCTGGACTTTGGTCCTTTCTTTGTGAGCTATTCAACTTCAGTCAAATCACTTTTGATGAACAGAATCATAGAATCATAGAATGGTTAGAGTTGGAAGGGACCTTCAAAGGCCATCTAGTCCAACCCCCTGCAAGAAGCAGGGACATCTCCAGCCAGATCAGGTTGCTCAGAGCCTCATCCAGCCCGGCCTTGAACGTTTCCAGGGATAGGGCATCAACCACCTCTCCGGGTAACTGTTCCAGTGCTCTACAACTTGGATTGTGAAAAATTTTTTGGTAATATCTAATCTAAATCTACCTCCCGCTATTTTAAACCCATTACCCCTTGTCCTATCACAAGAGGCCCTACTGAACAGCCTGTCCCCATCCTTCCTGTAGGCCCCCTTGAGGTACTGGAAGACCGCTATAAGGTCTCCTCTTCGCCTCCTCTTCTCCAGGCTGAACAGCCCCAACTCTCTCAGCCTGTTCTCATAGGAGAGGTGCTCCAGCCCTCTGATCATCTTCATGGCCCTCCTCTGGACCTTCTCCAGCTGGTCCATGTCCTTTTTATATTGGGGGCTTCAGAACTGGACACAGTACTCCAGGTGAGGTCTCACCAGGGCAGAGTAGAGGGGCAGAATCACCTCCCTCGACCTGCTGGCCATGCTCCTCTTGATGCAGCCCAGAATGAGGTTGGCCTTCTGGGCCGCAAGGGCGCATTGCCGGCTCATGTTGAGCTTTTCGTCAACCAGCACTCCCAAGTCCTTCTCCTCAGGGCTGCTCTCAATCCATTCTCTGTCCAGCCTGTATTTGTCCCTGGGATTGCCATGACCCAGATGCAGGACCTTGCACTTGGCCTGGTTGAACTTCATGAGGTTGGCAGTTGTCAGTACAAAATAATAAATCCATGCAATTTTGTTGAGTGACAGATCCTAACCCAGTAGTCATACATTACTGTTAGACATAATAAGATATTAATCATTTAAAGCATGTTGACGTTAATAAATTATTTTCAAAAAATTTGAATTCAATTAAAAGACAAACATCTAAAAGATCATGATTTTTTTCCCTCCAAAGTTCCTTTTATTAAAATAAAGAAAGAAACCTTTGTCTTCTTCAAATGATAAAGCTTTTTAGCAGGACACAATACACTAATTCAGAACTTCTGTTAAACAGTGCTCTCTTGTGGTTCTGTGCATCAATGAGTAAATCATTGTACAGAGGTAAAGGAAGTCACAGTTTTAAATTTCTCATCTCCGAGTCTAAAACGAAATCAGTCCCTCAGAGTTGTATTTCATTTAGTTCTGCATTTTATTTCTCTAGCATGCCAAAAACCTAATTTGTTAAAGACCACCTTTAGATCCTGCATGCAAAGCAAAGTATGAAATGAAAAAAATTATATATATAATGACAATTTTAGCCTTGATCTTTAATTGGAATTCACAATCGGCAATACATGCAATACCAGGATAATACTAATGCATCAATTCTCCCAAATTCTGTTAGCAGAATTTCTGTGTGGGATATATAGGTTACTTAAATATGTAGCCCACATCTCATAGCTTCAATTACATACATCTCTATTTGATTAAAATAAAACCTTACTTTAACTTGCTGGGAGTACAAGAATGTTAAGACTGCTTCCCAAGATTTCCACCTTTTTCTCACAATATAATGTAATGAACAACCTGCCCTTTATCACATGTAACTAAAACATTAAACATGACTGGAAATATCAAAACATCAATTACTAGATATGATAAAGTGAGACAATGTTCTCACATTTAAATATATAAGCTGCTCATCAAAAAGAACAAAAAGGTGCTCACAATACCAGCTTATATAAGAAGTTGGTTTTGTCTTTTCAAAATATAGCAGCTAGTTTGGATACAGGATATAAAGTTTAAGATTTCTGTTGTTATTTTCAAACTAAATTTTTTTAAAAGCAAATACTACACTTATTTCACATTTACTTCAAGTCTCTGCAGATATTAACAGGGTTATCGGGATTATTACATCTAAACTACTTGATTTAAGAGAAGAAAAGCAAATGTAACTAACCTGTTCATTCCTATCAAGGCTGTTAGATTTCACTGTGTCAGATGCCAGTCTGACCTGGGTTTGTGCAAGTTCCTGGGGAGCACTCTGAGAATTTGGCATAGGTGGTAAAGGAGCTCTCCGTTTCTTTGGCATTTCAGATGGCAGAGTGTTTGAATCATACTGCTTGTTAACAGTGTTAGATCTCGTGATAAATGTTGGCCTTGGCTTGCTCATGAGTGGAGTTGCTGGGGCACTGGCAGTCTTGGGGTACAGGGGGAAAAAAAAAAAAAAAAAAATCCAAGTTACTTATAGTTTCTGGAAAATCAACATGAATATGTTTCTAGAAGTTTTGCTTATACAAAGTTATATCTTACTTGTTCTCTTTTCTTCTTGCTTCGTTGAAAAAAGCTGAAAAATCCTTTGTTTTCTTTCTCCTTCAGAACATCTAAGTTTTCAGATTGGTAGGAGTCTAAAACAGAAAACAATAGTTCCAGATGCTATTTACTGCACAGATTATTTCTCCTGCTTTCTTACAATTTCACTGCCTATCATAAGTCTCCTGGAAGGATATACAAAACATACCACAAATCACCTGTATTAATAGTGTTTCTAAACACTGCAAAATGAACATGTTTCCTACCATCCATCTTCTTCCTGTCTTTCTCAGAACTCAAAATAGATGAGTTTCAGCTGCTATTAATACCCCCAGCACTTAATGCAGCCCATCCCACTTGTCATATGTTATGGTTCGTATCACAAAGGCTGTAAAAGGGAAAAAGAGCATCAGCTTCTCCAACTCTCCAGTTCTAACAGCTTAAATTCATGGCAAAGTGTGAAGTGGGAAAGTCAGGCACAAGCCTGCACATGGTATGCCTATGGAGAAAGATCACTGAAACACCTGATAGGTGCTGCTCACCTAACTGCATGACAGTCATGGGAAAGATAATCAAGTCCATTTTGGTATCTTGTAGAATTTATCCTACTTACATCATCTTATTCATGCAAATTATTTGTAAATCTAAAGGTTGTCTCTAATTTTTACTAGATTTTACTTTCTTAAAGAAATCTCATTGAATGCAAATGCAATAAGCAACAGAAATTAGCAAGGCCTCTATGGGCTCTTGGTACAAGTATCATGTTAAACATGACTAAATTTAATTGATCAATCTAGGGTAAAACTGTACAGAAATACTTAAATATAGCTGGGTGTATCCACTTCTGTATTATCTTTTTAAAATATGCATTTATGATAGGACAGAGACAATTACTCATGTCACGGTTAAGCAGATGTTTTAATAAGGAGCGGACAGTAATGTCACTTAAGTGCTACAGTTTCACCGCCTATTTCAGTAAATCGTACCTTGCAAAGACGGTAAATTTAAATCAACTGGTGAGGTGGCTACAGAAAGACAAAAAGAAAGACAGAAAATGTGAATCTGAATCAGGGATGCAGTTACAAGTTACAAACACAGAAAGTGTAGCGGAATCTTCAATATTAGGAAGAAGTAACTGGGTACTTTACTTAAGTAAAAGGATATGTATCTTCATTACCTAATGCTATAAGCCATTTAAGAACTTGAGCCTGAAGACATGCAACACAGACTGGAATCTTGTAAATAAGGAGACAGTGTCCACTTTTATTTCTGAAGGAAAGAGGAAAACTAGTATATAGAATAGTTTCCTCTAAGTTTTGGATTGTAAGACCGTCCAAACTTGGAAAACAAAGAGGACTGTATAATCAAAATACAATCTGAATAAAATAAGATCTGAATTTAAAAATTCTATTAAGATATACTTCACCATTTACTTTCATAAAGAAAGCTAAAATTCAGAGCTTTGAAGTTGCCTGCAAAACTGAAATGCAGAACTACTTTGTGTGCAGAGAACTGAAGTATACCTAAATTTCCTAGTGGAGCACTGCTTTGTAGAAAGTGTATATGCCCTTGTTTGTTCTCCTAAGGATTTTTGGCTGTTGATTCAAACGAGGCACACGTCTTACTATGCAAAAGGCAGCTCTGCCGGTCTCTAGATGAAAGCAGTAGCCAGACAACAAACAAGATAATGCACTATGGGCACATGTAGTCCAAGTAACATGTTTAGGCAAGTAAAAATATGTTGTTTTCCAGTGAAGAGAAAGGTATTTTTCCAAATCTGTCATTCTCTTGTTGTTCAAGATAACTGGCCTTTGGGAAGTAACTGAGAGAACTCTTGAAACTCTAACCACCAAATGATAAGTTTCACCATATAAGGGGGAAAAGACAAAACAAACAAACAAAAAAAACCAAAACTAAACCAAACCAAAACAAAACAATAAACCCCCCCAAGTTTTAAAGCAGAAAGAAAAAAGAGCAAATAGAATAGCAATCAAGAACAGGAGTGAGACAATATTAGTGCATTCTATATTGAGGTAAAATTTCCTGTGAGAAATGTCTGAAACAGAACAAAGCACACCATATAGAATTTTTAATCACAGTACAATAAACCCTTCATGAAAAAGACAAGCTTACAGCTAAAGTTAAAACTGGGCACTGGAATGCCTGTGCAGATATAAGGAAGTTAGTTCACAGAGCCCCTACTGGATCACAATTAGAAAGAGAATTATTATTCCTTCACAATCTATACAATTAGCAAACAGCACTCACATATTCTAACACTTTTTAAATAATTTAAAAACAAAACTATGTTTCTCTGATGTTTCTGTTCTTTTCAGCTCATCATGATTCTATGTCTTTTCTATGAGCTAAGGGAAATACAGTGGTGTTGGTCTTTCTGGGGAACAGGTCAGGGAAGGAGAGGAAAGGCTTGCCTTAAATTATGATTTGTACTTAGTCAACTTTGCTGGTATCTAACTCTTTGTTAGAAAATAAAACCTTTATATAGCGCTTCTCAAACATAAGTACAGGCAAACTTGTCCAAGTTTAAATTTTGTGGAAGATTAATGAAATATATACTAAATTACTAGAAATTAATTTCTTCATAAGTAAAAAAAAAACAACAAAACATACACGTTATTGAAATACTAAGTCATTACCTTTTCTATAACTGCAATTTACAAAAGTTATCTTACCTCGACTGATATCCATGGCATATAATTCTCTTAGTCCAAGGTCATTAAGAGATTTTGTCACATCAAGGGGTTCTTGAGACTGGTAGTTCTTCAACAGCAGAGTGTTTGAAGGATCAAACTCACATTTACTACAGATAATTGGTATGAGTTCTTGAAGTGGTGAATGTGGACTAACTCTTACTACTGTCTTCTGTGTCTTCTTGTAGTTTATCACTACCCTTACTGTTTGCTAAAAAGAAGAGAATTCCAATAAATACCAGCACAAATTTTGAAACAACTGCCATTTTTATAATGGCCTTGCAGTAATGACAGGAATCCTCCTTATGGCCAAACTTCACCAATGTTACAGATTCAGTAACATTACCAGAGAAGCAGAGAACCATCTTGCAATTCCCTTCCGCTCAAGAAAAGGACACATGGAAGAGTCCTGTCCAGCAGGGTACGTGCCCGCAGCGAGATGCCCTACCAGCTTACATTAGGCAGCTGTAGAAATCCGCCAGTGAGCCAGGAGTGCGTGCGTGTGGAACAAAGGTAAAAGGACAGCCGAAGAGCTCCCCTGGCCCTGTGTAAGCACTTTAGATAAATTAAAAACCAGTATTCTTCTATACAAGACACAAGGCAGGAGGAAAGATTTCAGCAACACTCAGAAGTTGCTTTAGTACTTCTAAAAGCTCCTGCTTTCTTAAGAGTATATAAAAAAAGCCATGTAACAACAAAAAAGGTACAGTATGTATCAAAGGAAAATGAACATACAATCAGAAGGGCATATATACCGCAGCATGACAGATGGTACAAGCCGTTGATTTTCAGTTTGTGGAAGGCTGTATTCAGCCACACTTCATCTGCAGAACTTGTCAAAAGGACAGTAAGGTGTGAGATTTCAAATAATATTGTAATGTTTCCTTCTTTCGGCAGCAAAGATGTTTGGTATATCTCAACAAATTGAGATATATTTTACCCAAGAGAAGCTTATCACGAACATAGAGCCAAGCATTTCACTGGGGTGCATAGTGAGAGAATGAGAGATAATAGGAAAAGTTGAAATGAGAGGCTGAGCTACTAGCTCAACTTGTTGAATACAATAGTGATTCTAATTTCTCAGTACACTTTAATTTTAGTTCTCACCTCTGGTATAACTGGAGCAGGTTTCTTCTTATCCATTTGTTTTGGCTTTACAATCACCTTTTCGACTTCAAGCATTCCCACTGGTGTGTTGGGTTTGAATTTAATCTGGCTATTTTCTGCTGATACCAACTCTATAGTATAACTTGAGGGATTTAAATGATACTGTGCACAGAGAAAGATCAGCAAGTCCATCATGGGCTTCCTGTAAAAAACAAATGGAACTGTTACAACAGATGATAATTAAGCAGGCTGTAATAAAATGTGCTGCTAAACATTTAAGTTAAGTCATCCTTTCCCTTCCATAACTAAAAAATTACTGCTAGGCCCCAACTTTTAAAAAAAACACCCAAAACCCAGACAAACCAGCCAAACCCCAAAAAAAAGCACCTCTAAAAAGAAAATGAAACCATACATAAGTATGCTAAGTGCTTGTGGAAAGGGCAATATTTTTTCTTGAGTGAAGTGATGCTTTTCCTGAGCCTAGCAGGGAGATGTGGATTAGCCACTTCTTTTGACATTTAATGGGAACTGTTGCAGTGGGGATAAACACCCTGCTACTCATTAAGAAAAATTTCCTTCAAGAACTTGAAATTTTTATATCCATTCTGAGGTTACATGGGACTTACTTTTCAGAAATTCTGAGCATGAGTCATTTGGAGGAAGCGGGAGAAAATTAAGTTTGAGGACATCACCTTTTAAGGAGGTGTTACATTAGGGATCCCAAAATGAGAGCCAGATGTTCAATACAGACAGAGGGAAAGAAGCTAAATGACAATATAGTAGTTGAATGCCATTTCTTGAGAAGCTCTGTGTGATGCAACAGATGTCCTTTTCACAAAGAAGTATGGCAAACTGAATTTTTCATATGTAGTCACTAACTGTATGTCCTTGTTCTCTCAGTGCTCAGTGAAGAACATACAGAACAGCATATTAGGACAGGCTGAACATTCCCAGTTGCCACTGAAATAAATTTATTAAAGCTGCACTTTAAACAGAAGTGTCATAGAAGTTTAAGTAGACCAAAGGTCAGGAGAGTATCCTAACTTTGCACATTACAGTACTATAACCTTATTCAGTTGCTATCAGGTCACTGGAACAGGTCATTCCTCAATAATTTTTACAGTTGGGTAATCCTCTGTAGAAGAATTTCATTTTGATGTTCTCTGCATCTCTCAGTTACAGCTGCAAACACAGAAAACTATCACCTGCTCTGTTTCACAAGGATATTAGCAAAATAATTTAAAACTCTGTGAAGCAATCAAATGCTATGTTGAAAAGAACACTGAAGTGTCTAAGAGAAAATTAATTTAGGTTTTGGCTTATATGGCTTCATCAGAAATCTCAAATCCTAGATGTAATCTCATAACAGATGCAGGTATTCTGGTAGCATAGCCAAATGCAGAAATGCATAGCTTTTATAAAGAGCCATCAAGCTAAGCAGAATTCTAGATGATATAAAGATAGTGAATCCATTTATTAACTAGGAAGTTAAAACGGACTTTTCATATGATACAGTTCTGTAAAAAAGAATTAAGAATCCATTAATGCTAGGAATTACTGTGAGCACCTTCTTACCCCCTTTAATTAACCTTAGAATATCATTCCTGTTTTCACTTGGTCTTAAAGCACAAGTGTTGCTTAAGCAAGCTGTCCTCCGATTTCTAGAAGTGGGGCTGGACGCTCTGGTGCACATGCTGCACTTCCAGAAAATGGAAACAGTTTGAGAGCTGACAGATACAGTTACTGCAGACCTGTTACTTTTTTTTTTTCCCCTAAAGGAAATTTTCTGCCTGCATAAGTGGCAGGAGAATACTTGCCTCAGGAGACAAAGGCAGGAGGAACAAAACAAAACAAACATACAGAAATTATGCTCAAAGGTGTCAAAAAAAGCTATCAGATGGTCTGAAGAGGCATAGAAGAGTGTAATATACTCCCATGCCTTCATCTAGATGATATATATCAGCCTGAGGAATACCATGAGAAATGCACTGAGCACTGCAGAAAAACAACTGTTCCTCCCTTTTCACATAGCTGAATCAGAGAGTTTATTTCAGCTCTTCTCTCCTGTATACCACAACCTGCTCTGTTTAGAAGAAAGAAGAAGGAACTACTCTATTTCTTGTACTTCTAACTCATAATAGAACAAATACATCCACCTCGCCCTAAAAAAGAAAGAGAGAGAAATGTAAATCATGCCATTCCCTCATTTCACTGGGGGCAAGGCAGGGGAGGAGAGGAGGGAGCCAGAGGAGGCAGCAGATGCTACTTTTGTAGTGACCTTTCTGGTCACTGTGACGTGCAGATCAAACTCTACAGTTAATTCCCTGTATCAACTGGCCTATCCAATGAGTTACCCATTACTTATTTTCTGGTGCATTTTTATACACTGAGTGGCTTTAAAAGCTGCCCTTCCTCTAGCCTTCAGTTATTGGAGAAGGCTAAGAGCACTGAAGATGACCAGGATGAGAATTCACATGCAAAGCTCACAGAAAGCCCTCCTGTGGAAATACACCACAGTGACAGGGACAAGCCCTCATGTTAACCAGAGTCACAAGAACTGACAGAATGATAAGTGAGAAACATAGCTCTCACAAACAAGAGAAGGTACATGCAAATTAGTACATGAAAACAGTGATTCAGTGCAAATTTGCTTTCCATTGGTACTTGCAGAGATGATCTGCCTGACTGGAAGATGTTAGACTTTAAGTCCCCTCCTCTACTGGAGGCCAAGACACCTTCAGCAACTGCTTTAGATAGATATTCCTACACAGATACAAAAAGCAATCTGTTTTTTTGTAATCACATCCTCCAAAACTAGTAAAATTATTTTTTTGCTACAGCCTTCAAGGATTGCATGTAGAGGAATACATATATCACAATAAGGGCTCCAAGAAGTGGCCATCAGCTGTTTCTGAGTACATCATCTGCTTGTCCTCCTTTATCTAATTTCAGTAAAACCTTTCTTTGCAACTTGTTTAACTTCATTACATTAAGTAACGTAGTTCTGGAATGTTTTCTGGAAATCTCTATCATAAATTTATTTAGCTATTCCTGCACCCCTTCATCCCTCATCTATTTTCCTCTGGTTACTCCTACCTGAATAAATAACAATAAAAAGTGGCTAATAGCAGCATCTCATTACATCACATAACTAATAGTTAAATTACGTTATGTTTATAATCAACAGTGCAAGGTGTCACTTGAAATACTGGATCAAGTGTTTGAAGGAAAAGTGTATCAAGGTTCTACACTCCTTTTCAAAAACAAGGGCTAGAAATTTGTTGTTTAAAAAAAAAAAAAAGTTGAGATTCTTACATGATCAAACTTTAGGAACAAGGTCTTCCCATCATGAACTCACAGTAACCAGCACAGAACAAAATCTGTCAGTAACCACTGAAAGTATTCCTAGGTAGGGATGGAATGGAAAAAAAAGAAGAGGAAGAGAGGAGTCGAGAAAGAGAGGAGTCGAGAAAGAGAAACCTACACACAGCTTGGCTTTCTGTAGATCTCTGATTACTTGAGCCTATGGCTCCATGGTCTTCCTTGCAAAAATATTTACTAATGTTAGTCTCTAAAGAGAAAGAGACATTTGTTTTCATGGAGAACAAAAGAAAAAAAAAAACAAACAAAAAAAACCAAACAAAAACCAAAACCAAAACAAACAAACAAACAAAAAAACCACAAAAAGCCCCAGAATTTCTTACAAACAGATGTAAGTAGAACAGGTTTTGACACATAGGGAACACCACAAAGCTTGTTATTCACTAGCTAGCTATAAGGAGTAAACCAATAGTTTATTAAGAATAGCCTAATGACTGAAAATAGTCAATAGATCAAATGGAAACTCAAAGAACTCAAAGAAAATAAACTCAGCAAAGCTAACGTCTCTCTGAAAGGTATCTGAAACTGTAAAGCCCTAAACGTGCTACCCTGCAAGACTATGACACATCACTTCCAAATAAAATGCATGTCACCATCACAATGAATGGCCCTTGTAATCTCCAAATTCATTTACTGATGCATACAACTGAAACTAATTATTAAATTTCAAGTAAGTTTCCTCAAACTTTGTGTTTCTTCTTTGTGGGAAAAAAAAAACAACAAAAAAACCCTTAACATATATCAGGCTGCTAAATAAAATAGTTCAAGTTTCTTTTTCTTCTTTGGCTGCAGAAAATTCTTCAGTCCTATGCTGTACTTGGAACCAATGGAGAAGATTCAGAAACTTCACCCTGAAAAACATTCCAATTGAAAAAAAAAAACAAAACCAAAAAAAACCCACTGAAACAAACCACTAAAGCTTCACTCATTCCTTCCTCTGAACAGTGCACCTTCGCTTCCTACCACTCATTGCTCTTATCATGTGTCGGGGGTTTGTTGATTGGTTGTTTTTAAACAATTATTTGCCTGGACTCCCCTGCAAGAATCCTGGTGTTAAGAGAGTTCTAATGCCACTACCAGATTCTGAACAGATAAACTGAATTATAAACACCAACTACTACAAAATACAAATTAGCATCTAGATTTAAATAAGAATCCACCCATGCCTGAAGTTTCAGAATGAGCAATGAGATATTTCAGTCCTCCTTCCTTTTCTTAGTCCCTCAGGTTTTTGCTTTAGTGCCCACAGAACAAATCAAGGATGAAAAATTATTCTCTCTCATAATCTTTTTCTCTAAAACTCCTTTTGGATTTCGTTCTGATCCTCTTCTGCCTACTTCTACTCACTCAGGATATTTATCTACGTAACATCTTTGCTTTGTTCTACATAGCTCATGCTATCCACTACGCCAAATCAGGGAGCAAACCAATCCAACTTCATCTGAGAACAGCAGATAAATTTCTTTTAGAGGACTATGGCATTTCAGCACATGGCTCCACAAACACAGTTTTACTTTTTCTAGTATGAGATTTTAAAAGGTATTCTTTCCTTGGGAGCTTTGAAACTGCTCATCTCTGATCATGAATAGAAAAGAGACAAATTAGCAATTTATCTGTTTATGTCATTTCTAAAGGATCTTGTGTATTTGTCTGCAAAATATGACTATCAAGACAGAACAAAACTAGAAGAAAAGACAGTTTGAAGTATATTTCACAGTGGACTGCAGGTCCTGCACAGTATCTCTCCTCATTCCGAGTGAGCCTAGCAGTGCTAATATAGGTTCTTGTTTGCAAGAAAGCCATTTATGAAATCAATCACATGTAGTATCTTGATAAAAAAAAAAAGGCTTGTCTTGAACACTGAGTAATTATTATTATACACAATGTCATTTGATCAAGTGAAGATACATGCAACGTTCCTCTTTGTTCTGAGCAAAGCAAGACAGAGGGCACTTGGTACTCATAACTGTGGACAAAGGGAGTGAAAAGAAGAAAGAGAAGTGCCTGACAATGTACACAGTCTCACCTTTAAGAAATTTTTATAACAGAGGAAGCCACTGTATTTACAGACAGCAATATTCCTTGCTGAAAGCACAATAGCAAAAACATCATAAAGCGTCATAGCAGTCACCAAATATTTCAGAAAATGTCTTCTGACAAATATAACCTCAGGTTTAAGTTATCCTGAAAATCACATGGAGTCCAGGTGGGGCAGGGAAAAAGAAATCCAGAAAAGTTCAACCATTGCAGCTCTGGTGAACAAGCTGGTATTTGATGTCTAAGCAATGACCTCACGAACTTCAGCAAATGACAAAGCGTGCAAACAGACTCGAGCCACAAAAGTCTTTATCTCTCTTGATCTCTTATTAAGAAGTGACGTAGGCGTAACTACACATTTACATCACCTGGTTTAAATAAATAAGTTGGTCTGCTTGCTTTCAGTAGCAAAGACACTGGCAATACACTAACACAAGCACAATATAGAAATAGTTTCTTTATTTCAGCTTAGGAAAGCAGCAAACTGGGTTCCTAATTGCTCTGATACATGCAAGGCTTGTATAGGAGCCTTCTTAGATGACCTGCTATGATAATTAATATAATATTTTTAGTGCTAGGATTTATGATTTCAACTCACCAATGAACGTCCAGGTCTTTTTGAACTATAGGTGGCTTGAGAGTTATACACACAATCTATACTACCAATTAGCAGACTGAAATATGTATTTCAAATAAAAGCAGCTTAAGCAAAATATATTTGATTCTAGCTTTAGCTAGAAACTATTTCTTTGAAGCATTATAGATTTTGTCTGAAGTGATGACACCTTCTTGTAGGACTGCCAGTAGTCTATACGTAGTAGTGCTGAGCAAGCGCTGAGCACATGACTTTGTACCCAAAGAGGATGCAGGAACTCATCTTTAGGTCTAACAAGGAAAACTTATATGGGAAAATTCAGTGAGTCACACAAACCAGTATTTTTCTAGAGATTTGCAGTGACTAGAAAGAACAGGTATGGCTACGTGTCCTAATAGGTGCCATACAGAATTTCTGAATCTCAAAAAACAGTCTTCCCAAAAAGTAGGTATATGATTCCACACCTACCCAAAAACCTTGAGGCTTACACAACTCGTGTGTGTATTTTACTGAGTGACTAAAATCTGGATGAAAGTTGAAGTAAACTAGAGCAAGAACAGAAAATTAAACAAAAATGTCATTTTGCGTAAGTTACCTGCCATTAACTGTAGCATACTTGATCACATCTCCTGGCAGGACCACTGATAGTTCGATATCTTTATCAATTACATTCTCTTTCTGTTCCATGATAAGGTTGGCTGCTTCTGGGTCATCAAGTGGAGAAACAGCAATGGGTTTTGTTTCAGATGGAGGAGGTGGTGCTTTGGATTTTCTTCTGAAATAAATTGATAAAAATTAAAAGTTAAGTATGTATTTATACATATGATACCATACTGGCAAACTAACAAGCCTAGGAACAGGAATGAATCACACACAATTCTTTTAACTCAGACTGTGTAAGGGTTATATGCAAGGAAGGGATGAAAGAATAGTTTAAACATACGATGAGTCGTGATAGAAGATACAAAAGGCAAAGGTGTCTATCATATTAAAAAAAAAAATCCCAAACAAATTCAACAAACATGAAGCTCAAAACAAAAAGAGTTTTTTAATACACATTAAAAGAAGTAAATTAATTATGTTTTTTTCCTCCCTTGGGTTATGTAAATAACCCTATTTTTGCATTCTCAAGAATATTTACTGGATTATTATAAACAGAAATACTATAATATGCAGTACGAAGCCAAATAGCACTGACAGTATGTTTAATATATAGGATACATAGATAAGGGAATAATCACACTTTTCCTCCCCAAATTTTTGTTTGGATTATTAAAATAATTCAAACAAATTCTACCATTTCTCATTTATTTACTTCTACACAGCAATAAAACAACAGTATAATCCATATTATTGTGTTGTAATATTTCTTGACATTTTAGTCACAATATGCTTTCATATTTTCCCTTCACCTATGCTGATTTCCCATTTTAATTTTCTTGCTATACTTTCCCATGTTAGTGACAAGCCAGTGCACTCTTGAATGCAAAGAGAGATCACTAAATAAAGTTTCACTTATTTTACTTAAAAAAGAAGTCCAAAATGGCATAAAAGGAAAACTTTCTACATCTCTTAATATATTTATGTTACAGTAAATTCAACAACATATCTAGCATCCTCTTTTATTCAAATAACTTTCCACAATTCACCAATATTGTCACGAGGAAAAGAAACACAGAAGAAATGTCACAATTCACCAATATTGTCACAAAGCAAAACACCGGAGATACAATACCTCAGGAGAACTTTCAAATTTATTATAAACATTCTTTTAAAAAGCTTGAATGGAGTCACATTCACAGAAACATAAAATATATTTAAAACATAATACACAAAGGTTCCAAAAATATGCTTGCAATTTAGATTCTGGAGTTGTACCAATATTTGTTTACTTTAAACATAATCACACAAATTAACTTCTATAATTGTCCTACAGAATTAAAACAAAAGATCTAGCATACAATTAGAAACACACATCTTGGAAAAACAAAATTTCAAGCCACTCACAATGAAGAGCAAACAAGGTCCAGAGCAGCACTGCAAAAGACGACTGCGTAATGCGACTGCACATGACCGATCTCTTGCTGGAAGTGCTTAAAGTTTTGAACTTCAGAACTCCGTCCTGAATAATTAACTATTCACAGCCTCCCAGCGCTAACCGGCAGTACTCCGAGACCTCCAAACACGCTCAGTGTGGATTTGCCACCAAAATTTATACCTCCTCCCTGTTAATGTTTTAAGTTAGTTTTGGTGTACTCTACACAGATTTTGAGGCACGTGGCATTCGCTACAAATTTAACTTTGGTCTCCACAGCAACTCGCCTTGTTGTTTCTGGGTTATGCGAACATTGCAAAATGTATGAATCAAACTTTTTTTTACTCCTCCTCTACTTGTGGGGGGGAGGGGAGAGAGGGAGTTTGACATAATTTTTAGTTTTCGTATAACTATCAAAAATAAATTATTAGCCAATACAGAACATCAATATAACTTTAAAAAAAAAAAAAATCACAAAAAACTCACCCTATGAAATGTTACTAATGCAAAAAAAAAAAAAAAAAAAATCCAAACCCTAAGTGAAACAGTACTGCTTTTCTCCTTCTGTACTCATTCTTATATCTTTAAGTGACTTCAAATGACTGTTAAATGATACTTATCACAACTGAGCTCAGAATTTAATCCTTGAAGATGACAGAAAAATTTGTTTGCCAATGCTAGCAGAGTCTATTTTTAATTAAGCAGACGAATGCAATTTCATTGCTGGAACTCTACTATCACTAGAGAGTGCTTAATCTCACACAACAATTAATGCACAGTCCACACCAGTAAAATGCGCTTTATTTGTACAGTGTCTGTCTCACACTGCAGAGAGCTAAAGCTGATAAAATACTCTTGTCAAAACTTGTGTGCTATAGCCATACAATGAGGTTCCATGTATTTGCCAAGAGCACAGAGACACACGTGGGGTCAGGCAGTCTACCAAGCTCGGCCGACTCTCCACTTACACCACGGCTGAGCTACCTACCCTACCCAACTCTAGCACATCTTCACGTTCTTTATGGTTACTTACGCTTGTATTTCCCATCCCATAGAAAGGAGGAAAAATCTCCAAGTACACTTTCTCAGAAGTTATGCTGAATTTTTGGCAACCAACAGGGATCCCATTACTTTCATTTTCTGTTTCCAAACGTGTGTGTCTCTCTAGGCTTTTTTCCTTCCTTTTCCACTAATTCTCTCATCTCTCATTCTTCGCCCATAGTATTTACATTTAGTCTTACAGCTTTTTATTTTCTTAAGTTCGCGTCTCTACCTTGCCACAGGAGAGGCTGCCTGACGGGTAACAGAAGCCTTGCACCCCCAGCACCCCACAGCTGGTACTGGGCAGCAAGAACAATTCAGGTTACCATGATTACATCTATAGGTGCAAATTAAGAGCGTCAAGTGACAGGATGGTGGAAATACACTTGCAGGGGTATTTTTAACCTACAAACTCTCTCCTCCTCTTTTGCGCTATGGGGCCTCCAAGAAGCTGACACGAGTGATTTCTCTCACAAAGGCATCCTCCACGTGTCATTTTAGTCAAACGCCAAGAAATAAAACCGGCATTATCCAAGTACCTCCAAGTCTACACAATCACTTTAATTGCTTATCCATCATAAAGAAAACAAACAAACAAAAGCCCAAACAAACAACAGCTCTCACACCTCCTCACCTCTACCAGGAACTCAGCAAACTGGGAAAGTTCCTGGTTTTAAATGAATTTGCTAAAAAGACAGAGTGGTTAAGGTAGTTTCTTCTCCTGAAAACAAGAACACACTTGATTTTTAGTATGACAAAATACAACTATAACAAAGATAATAAATTCCCAAACATATAAAAATAACACTTTAGGTCAGAAAAAGGTATTCAGTAAATGGTCTCACTCACACCACCTTTACCTTCCATGTTCAGACAGCTTCCAGACACGCTCGGAGCTAAGCAAATCTATCCTAATTTTCAAAGTAAACATTAGAAGGAGTTAGAACAACCAAAAACATATTCTGTATTTTCATGGCTGCTATAGAACTAAAGGAAAGCTGCGGGATGAAGCAAAGGATACCTTATTTAGCTGACATAGAGGGAGTTAAAAGAGAATCACATGAGGCCACAGCTTATAAGAAAAACTCCTCTGAAAGTTGTGCTATGGTACCCTGCACAATGCAGGTCCTCACTCCTTCCTCGTCTCCATAGGTCCAAGCCCTATCAACTGACTGACCTTCCCTACACCAGACGCTAAAACTGCCAATCTCAACTCACTGGAAGGGATGTGCTCCCCAGTGTTCATCACCAGATAAACAATTCCAGCTACCTACCATGCTACAACAGCTTCAATGTCGTCATCTGCTTAATCAATTGCTTAAGACAATGTGGGGAAAAAAAAAACCACCTTTCTTCCCTGATTCTTCCTAGCCCTGGAAAAGGCAGCCAACGGGACACCCACAATGCTCTCAAAGGTTCCCCCATGCAGCCTGGTGCAACCTGGGCAGTTTGTATTTTCCTTGTTACCAGTGCAGCTGGAGCCCACTGCTTATGCCAACTCTTTCAGCTAGCCCTTATCCTGTGATGAATTTATTCATATCTCTTTTAGAAATTTAAATTTATGAAGTCTCACCTGCAATAACCACCAGTCTTTGTGACAGAATATAGCTCCCTTAAAACCAGTAAAGAATTCTTTCAGCTAAATGCAGATAGAAGATTTCATCATTTTGTTAATAAAAACAATAACTCTTTTAAAATCAAATGCAAGGCCATAAAGTCAACATTTTATGTTTCAGATCCCTCTTCTACAAAATCAAGTGTAATTGCTGTATCTCAACATATTTCCTACTTGCCAAAAATAATAAGTGTCAATGATCTGAATGTGCAGAAGCCCTTTTCATAAATAAATAAAGCATCTATTTATTTGATATTACCATTTGAAAAACCAACAAGCTTTCAATTCTTGTTAGAAAGGTACAAGCAATATATTTTTTAACTATCAGTAACTAGAAAATGCCACTTAAAACAATAAGAAACATTTGAACTTACACTGACCCTGGATATTACCCGTTATCACTAGCACTTCCTCTTGATAAGGATCACTTCCCCAAAAAAATGGAGGAAAAAAAAAAAAAGAGGAAATCTGCTAGATTTGTACACAACCAAAGACTACCGTATAAACAATCTACCTCTTCAAATCTTGATACCAAGGAATATTAACATTTATAGCACCTAACTTCCCATCTTGAATGCAATTACATGAGACACTATACAAAGACAGCTTGATAACCCTTTCACTGAAATTATTTTGGATCTAACCTCCAACATCAGAACCATCTCTCAAGTTTTCTACAGCAATCACCTAAAACAGGAAAGGTCATAAGGGACATCACCTGCAATTTGGTCATCTCTCGGGTACTGAAAAAGTTCATTAAACATAGTACAATAAAAATTTTCTACTGCACAACAGATAAAGTTAAGTTTGTTCATTTGACTGATGGCAGCATGAAGAACGCTGCTTTATAAGAAGAGCAACTACACTTTTTTTATTATCAAACTTTACACAATTATATATGGCAAAAGTACAAGCAGCACTTCATTTTATTTTCATTCAAAGTCAGAAAAGGATCTAGCTCTATTAAGATCACATCATGAGAGGAAAAAGGTCACTGCAATAAAGCTTTTTCTAGAGCTTTTCTTGCCTTTGACCTCTCACCCCAAGCAATTATTATATTGCTTTCTCCATTATTACAACAATGCTGCCCCACTGCTATGCCGTAGTAGCAGACAGCCAAAACCTTGCATATCATCTGCTCAACCAAGGAACAGTTGAACAAGAGTTCAGGCCTACATTAAGTACATTAATTTGTTTTGTTTTCAACGATACATCAGTTTTGGCCAGCAGGTATACAAAATATTTAAGCCCCTAATTTCACCTGTAAGCATTCCCACCCACTCATCTTTTATACTCCCAGAACAAATTTATCTTTTACATGAAGCAAAGATCACGAAAGTACCAACTTTCCTCCTGTTTATTCAGTTTCCTCTTTGGGGATTATGGTTTCACAGCATCACCACTACACATCTTCAAGATCAAATACTACATCCAGGAAAAAGATTGGAGACAACTGCAGCATTACTATCTGATTCTGCTCATCACAGTCCAGCAAAAAAAAATTGTTCTGAGAAAAGAATCCCAAGATTCCGCTCATCATAGTCCAGCTCAAAAAATCACTGTTATAAAAAAAAGAGGAGGGCAAGTACTTCATAAGTAATCCAGTAATCCAAATTTTAATTGAATTTACAAGTTGGAGCTCCCACATTGGGCTTTGATAATTACATAATGAAACACATGAAAAACAGCATTTTACAATACTATCTATTGTCTATGGGCCCGTCTGAAAGGCTGGTTCCATCTGCAGTGTAATTATGGATTATATTTTTGTTTTCTTTCCTTTACTGAAATGCAGCTCCATTTTAATTTTTATTGTTCTTAATCTGAATACTAAAAATTGCATTGACATATCTATTCCACACGGAGCACTTTTCTTTCAGCCTGAGAACTGGAACACATGGCTTTTCTTGTCATGGCAGCTACAAGAGATGTTGTAAAGCCACTCTGCATAACCTTGTGATTGACTGAAATGAAAATACTCAACAAACAGAACCATTACTCTTCCACTCCTACCCACACCAGCACAGCAAAATAGCTTATATTCGAGCACAGAATTTATCTTCTATGCGTGTGAAGCTTTTTTTCCTGTCTATGATCTGATACCTGGCATCTAGTCTCTCAAAGCAAAAAACCTTCCTCCAGAGATCAGTGAAAACACAGAATTTAACAATGAGTAATGTGTAATAAGATAGATATTTTTGTTAGAGATTTAATTAAAAATCTGTATTTAAAAACAAAATCTTACTTAACAGCTAGCATCCTACAATATAAGAGTTTCTAGGTTCCTGTGTGCTATTAGCAAAATGCAGAAAATTCCCAAGTCCCTAAATTATCTGTTCATCGTTACGTGGAAACATTGCATGAGATCAGTTAAAGACAACAGTGTCACAACTACATGCTACAACAGCGCACGTGCATGGTTATTGCAAGCACGTATCTTAACATTTTGCAATTCTTGGTTATGAGTCCACTTGCTAGCACATCTTTACAATAATATTTATTTCATATCACAACACAAGTTTATTTGTTTTTCTCATTTTCAGAGACTTCTCTTTCACATCTTGGATTCATCCATTCCCATTCTGGCTACTTCCTGCCCAAGTCTGAAGCTGACAGAAAAAGAAATGACTGGAAGTCCTTTGCTTTACACTGTCCAATGAATTGGAACTGTTATCACGGAAAAACCCCACTTCTAGCTTTTTTTCCAAAAATAGGAAAAGCTATTCTGTTAATAAACTTCTACAGATTCTCTGCATTAATGACTGTTACACCCAGAAAATTGAAGGGGGAACATCACTTGTAACTGTCTACACTACATCTTAACTACCTTTCACTGCTGTTTGCTGCAACCTACCTCGTCCATACACACACGTTTCTAACAACCTGCTTGAAAGAAATCCTGTAGCTTTTTTGAATCACTTAAAGTTTTAGATCATGAAATTAAAAGTTACACTACAATTGTATGAAAACATTCTCTGTACAGCTGCACTGTTCTTGTGATTCAGCAACTGAATTTAATAGAATCATAAGATACTTTGGGTTGGAAGGGACATTCAAAGGCCATCTAGTCCAACCCCTCTGCAAGGAGCAGGGACATCTCCAACCAGATCAGGTTGCTCAGAGCCTCATCCAACCTGGCCTTGAACGTTTCCAGGGATGGGGCATGAACCACCTCTCTGGGCAACCTGTTCCAGTGCTCTACAACTCTCATTGTGAAAATTTTTTTTCTAATATCTAATCTAAACCTACCTCCTTCTAATTTAAACCCATTACCCCTTGTCCTATCACAACAGGCCCTACTGAACAGCCTGTCCCCATCCTTCCTGTAGGCCCCCTTGAGGTACTGGAAGACCGCTATCAGGTCTCCCTGGAGCCTCCTCTTCTCCAGGCTGAACAGCCCCAACTCTCTCAGCCTGTCCTCATAGGAGAGGTGCTCCAGCCCTCCAATCATCTTCGTGGCCCTCCTCTGGACCCTCTCCAACTGGTCCATGTCCTTCTTATGTTGGGGGCTCCAGAACTGGACACAGTACTCCAGGTGGGGTCTCACCAGGGCAGAGTAGAGGGGCAGAATCACCTCCCTCGACCTGCTGTCACAAAACTGATAATATTGTCTCTTCCTCTGGACATTGATTACTTTGTTTTCACATAACTGCATTTGGATCATAGAAAAGAGACTCCTCAGCAGTATGTTGCTTTCTTCTCTAATGCTATAATACATTGTCCGTATTCATCCTTTAATTAAAGTCTTAAAATAATATAGTTTTCTTAATCACAGTACTTCAGGACAGACAACTTCTGGTACATGACAGAAAAGCTATTCCAAAACACTAAGGTATGTTCTGCATATTACAAGACCTAGGGTTTTGTTTTTAAAGTATCACTAGACCATCCTGAACAGTTTCTAAAGCGGATACACTTCTTCCAACCCTCTAATTGAATGTCTGAACTTCCTACTTAGGTCTGTGGCTGATGTTTTGTAAGAAAAAAGACCCACACGGGACTGTAATAATAAAATTAATCTAAAAACTATTCTCATTTCATTCCAAATGGAGCTTTTTCATGATGTGTGGCATTCTCGCACTAAGATTAACCTGAAAACATTTAACATTTATCTGAAGACTTCCACAGAGTCTCTAACTTGCCATCATCTCTACTTCTACCTGAAGTTTTTAAGGCTTAGTAGGTCTACTGATCTTCGATACCAGTTCAATAAATGAGAATTTAGATGGACTTTATTTCCCTACAGCTCCTAAAAATTACATTTCTAATTTTAAAGCTAATTGAATATATGACAAGGTAACTTTTAAAATCATGCTCAAAAACCAGTTTGCTGTTGCTCAAGAAAAGCACTTCTCTTTTTGGTACTCTTTTGGAACTTGAAATAATAATTTTTAACTGAAGTTTGGCTAGTTGAAACATAACATTCTAGTCATCTTGACTAAGTTATTACCAGGCACACAGGTTTCTACACAAAATTCAGGTTGCCAGAAGTGCTGCAAAAAAAGGTTACTTTTAAGTTAGTTTTAACATACTGTAGCATTCTAATATTTTTCCTTAACATTAAGTAGCCCAAGTATTTGCTGTACCAGCCTCATAGCATCTATAAAACATGCCTTTCAGCCTTGATACTAGGCTTTCATCTCTAGATCAATGTCAATGTTTGATACACAGTCTATCTCTTCATTTCTACTAGAAAAGCACCAGCTGGATGTTAAGATCAAGCTAAGGATCAATGAGAGTCAAGCACTTTCCATTCTTAGGTTATCCCTTCAAACCAGGCTTATTATACGTGTAGGACAAAAGGGGAAAATATTTGCTGTACCTGCTCCACAGCGAAATATGAGCTTTCAGTTTCTAAGCTCACCCGCTTAGTTATTTGGGAAAGATTATGAGGTTATATAGTATGGATATCATGCCTAGCAGGTGGTTCAATAGGTACCAAAAAAAACAAAGTTCAGAAACACATTTTAAGTTCAATTTCCAGGTAGAGGAACAAACACGAACAATTTGTAAATTTTTTGTGATAATGGGGTATTTCACAGTGTACTACTCTAAGATTTCCAAGGCTGAAAGGAGACCAATATTACAAATAATATTGGTATTTCTAAAATATTACATAAGATGGTACTACAAATAAGACACTGGATAAATATATCTCCCATCACAAAAAAGCATTGTGCAACCAATATAGCAGCTGACATGCCAGTATTAATGCTATTGGTTTTAAGATTATTAATAAACCGATCTTTGAAGATTATCCCTATGGGTTTACTCAGTGAGTTTCCAGGAAACAAATAATCTGCAGATGTACTCTTATTTATGTTTATATTCAGATGACTGCTACAATGAAAGAAAAAAACCATGAATACCTGTGGTTCCATCCTCTTTCCATAAATAAATTAGATCAAGAAAACAAGGCATCCCTGGAATCAAGACATGTTTTCAAAACTCTTGCTAGAGCTAAGTTTTTCCTGGTCAATGGGATGTGTGGAATCCCCCCTAACTAGCCTTACAGCTCTGAAGAAAAGAATTTTTTAAAAAAGCTGTTATCCTAGAGAGAAATAAATCACAGGACTGGGATGGTAACCATGACAGTAAGGTGAAAGCTCAATGGAATCTTCGGACGTCTGGTTCACACTAAAAGCAAGAAAGCAGCAAATGAATCCTCCAGTTCCCTCCAACCCATTTGGAATAGACACTTGCCCGCCTGATTGTCTGTCCCCATGGCAGTGGCAGTCTTGAAAACAGAAGAGACTGCATTTGAGCCATAATTCATGCAATGTTTTCTTATTACAAGGAAAAAGGGGCGATTCAGAGGCAATGTAAACACAAATCTCTATGGTACGGCATGTTTTTAATTGTGTCCCTCTTAGCATTAAAGGGGCACCAACTCCAGTTTAAGCTTATGTAACGTTACTAAGTCAAGTACAAATTTTAAAAACTTTTCTAGAAAAATTATTCATTCGTTGCCCTTCAAAGCCAAATCATAACTATTATTACAATGACCTTTTCAAGCTCACTTTGAATGTATGAAATAATACCCAACTCCTGAGCACAGCCAGCCACTGACTTAGTGTTGTCTTACACCATCCAACAACGCATTGTTTGCTCCTCTCTAGGCATAAAAATTGCATCACTGTTAGGAAGAGAGCCAAGAGCTCAGGATCCTAGCAGGCAACAGAGGATTAAAAAAAATACTCTAAGCTATAAATTAGCATATAGTTTATTATTATTATTACTGAGGAATTATAGAAATGTGTTCTGATACAAAATTCTCTTTACAGCACATGCTACCATGGCAAAAGTAGTATTTATTTTTTCTCAAAAAACAAAAACAAAAACTCTAAACAAACAAAAAATATGTAGCAGAAAATTAGTTCCAAAGACATTATTTCTAAGGAGGTTAAGAACTTAGACTTCTGAAGTAAACAGGGCTAACACAAAATAGAAATATAAACCTAGCATGTCCATGTGCAACCTCTGCATTAAGCAGATACTTACATCTATTTGCAACCTTTTCACAACGTATCAAGTGCAAAAGAATAACACAGATTTGCTACCAAAACAAAGTACAAAAAACCTGAATGACATTCAAAACTATTAGAACTTCATATGACTGACTTAGCATTTAATATATTTACAGTTATGAAAACAGCCTGACAGAAAGGACGGAGAGCAGGGAGAGAAGCTGTAAATCTGTAACAGTGATTAAGCAATATATAACTAGCTGAATAAACAGGAAAAGAAAACAAAGAGCAGCTTGAACTGAAAGGGGGAGCTTAACCTTTGATACACTAATAAATCTAACAAATGCTTAAAACTCAAGCAAAAGTATGTTACCTCCACTAGGAACAGACCCTCAAATCTTTTTTCAAGAACTACTATAAAAGGATGCTCAAAGAGTTGTTTTTCTCCCATGACCAGTAACAGAAGTTCAATTAAGGGCTCTGAAACAGAGCAAAACCTGAATCTGCCCTTCTGGCCATTATCTCCTGGTCATGAAAGCAGGTATAACACCACTGTCTTTTCAAAGCCTGCAGATGAAACACCTAGCTCTGCTCATGGCTTTTTCAGCTGCTATTCTGAACATCAATAGAGGTAAGATTTGTCAATTTATGTGAGCTTTTCTACTACTGCTTTTCTCTCCTGCTCAAAATCATATTTAAAAACAACACTAGAGGCAAGGCACTGGATGGATTTAGATGTTGGTAAAGGTAAGGAAAAGAACATCAGAGCCACTCAGCATCACAGTGGCCAGGAAAGAGGCCAATACAGACCCTTCCTTTTTTCCTCACATACACACATGCCTCAAATATAGGTATGTGGGTGTAGGTGTGGGTGGGTAATAGATAAAATAATGCAAGACAGCAGCTAGGAAGCTCTGCAGTAACAACAGGTAAGACAAACTTTACTCCCTCTTCCTTTTAGCTGCTATAAAAGGTTGGGTTAAACTGCAACAGTCTCATTTCCCAGCTGAAGGTTGGGATAAAGGAAGAATAATTGAGCCAAGCATAGTGATCGATGTGACTTTGGAAAGCACTGCAGCTAGTTTCTTTTTTTATGCAGGTGTTTGGAATAGAACAAGCTTTCTCCCTTTAGAAATCTCTTCAGCCACCAGGAGCCTTCTCTTAGCAGTTATGTCCTTTACCTACCCAAGTTTGATAAAACTTCAAAATGTTTTGTACATTTGCATAACCCAAGAAATAAGAAGGTTTAGTAAATTGGAGAATAGACATTACATTAAGCATTGGAAGAGAATGGGAAGCAGGGAAAGTTACCTATCCTGAGCAAGAAGCTAAAAAAAAAAAAAAAAAAAAAAAAAAAAAAAAAAAACAAAACCCAAAAAAAAGACGACACATGAAGAATGGACAGAGAGTTCCAATACAGAAAACTACATCAGCAAACAAGGCACCCTAATTCAGTACAGGAAAGAAAATGAAAGAGAAAAAAGTTAAGTTCAGGCTAAGAAATACTAGATTGCAAGCTAGGATGTAATACAGAGGTTTCTCCCACAGTACAAGCAACATAGCTTTAGTTTCACAAACAGAAGCACCAAGCGTCTTGGGCCAACACTCCTTGCAAAATGAGGAAGAAATGCTTTGAGTACCTACCTGCCACCAAATTCTTCTGCTAGTCTTTCACAGCTTCTTCCTCAACACTCAGTCACCTCCCTGCATCCTCCTCAGAAAGCAAAGTGGGAAACCCTCTCACCTTCAGGAGCTGGGTCACATTTAACCACCTCCGCAAACGTTAGTGCTGCTGCTGGAGCCCAAGCCTGATCTCTTATGCACTCTGTGAGGAGAGATGGGTGGTACGAAGCACAGCCAAAAGTCCTAGCCCAGCTCTCTTCACAGCATAAGCCTGACCAACAGTTTTCATAGCCACCTTTGCTGCTGTGACAGCAGAAGCTCCCTCCCCTTTGCCCTGCTTTAAGTTAAACTCCCTCATTGGTTGGCAATTCAGGCCCCAAATGAACACTACTATTTCCTCCCCAAAATGCATTCCCATCTATATACAAGAGCTGTCATTACCCCCCTTTGCTTTCTTCTGCACACTTGAAGTCCCCACAGATCCATTTCTTACTGGATTCTTGCAAAAGGCAAGAAAATAAGAAAATATTTCTTCAAAGAAAGCTGGCTCCCTGCGTGATGATGGTAACACCAAAGCTATTGTGGATGACCCATTACTTCCATTAGAAAGCCTCTGCCCTTTCTGAAAAAGGGTACAGGACTTCAGCATTAACTATGAAGTAGGAAAAAATTGTTTAGGAAAAGCAAAAGCATACTTCTTATTAACCTTCATAACGATTATAATCTTCAGCAGCAGCCTGCTCTAAGGAACGCAGAGAAACTTTCCTATACAATTATGCTGATGAACAATTCACTGTAACTACTATGCTTCACTCCTGTATTCACCCGCTCTTCTTTTTCAACTTTTCACTATCACAAGTTTTTTACACTCAGTGAGTTTTTAACATATTGACATATGGTTCAGTGCCAGAAGCATACTGACTTTTAAAAGAAGTTCAACTGAACAAGATTTCTTAAACTCTTTCTTTGTTGCTCTAAGTACATCTTGGCATTGTGCAGTTATTTAGGTATTACAAAATTGTCTAATGTTTTCTATAATAAATGAAAGTGGTGTATAATATTCAAGGAATACACAGAATATACAGCAAGGACTCTACTAGATTAAACACTAAAGGCACTGACTTTCACAAATTATTACAAACAATAAGTGTTTTTCTTCCAAATAGAATTTTAGATCAAAATCAGATGAAAGAATCAAAGTCAGAAAAGTCTTACCGTCTGCATGAAATAAAAACATTCAGAAGTTAAAATAATCTCAATAACCTAATTTGAACTTCTAGGCTCCAATCATCAAGTTAAAATATGGAACAGCTTTGATACCCAGAAATGCCTCACTGAAATTTCAGCAGTCAATCCATGTGGATAAATTTACAGGTTTTTACACATTCTCATCTTTGAGTCAGAAAAGGGATAAAAAAAAGCTTTTGTATCTTGGACTGGAAGAATTACATACTTGCTCTGAAAAGAGGACATCAGACATTAATTGTTCTTTCTTTTTTACAGGCCTATGTTTGAGTTCGGGCAATTTTTGTACCCCCCTACATCTCAATTCTGCCTTCCCTCAAAGAGCAATGACTTAAACGCCACTGCAGATATATAACTATTGGTAAATATTTTTCCTCACAGCAGGTGTTAGGACAAGTTCAACTAAACAAGCAAGAAAATGTTGTGCAAATACCAACATTCACATCCTTAGTCTTGCAAAATATGTGTCACTTTACATCAAACACTTCTAGAATTCCCATTTACACAAACCAGAACAGTTCTGTGGGTCAAAGTTTTATCTGTGTATAGCAAACAATATTGTTAGTATGACACTTACCAGTAAGATAATACAAGTATTACTTTGAAGCCATTCTGATCAGCTAAACAACAGCTAAAACTGATTAAATGACTTTTCTGCTTACCTCCAAGATGACACAAGTTTTTCTTCTCCATTAAAATCAAGTGAATTTCTTTCAATAGCATATGTAGGTAGAAGGGATGGAGTGTGTGTATGCATGACAAGTTCTCTCTTGTTTCCTTCTGCTACTGGTGACATCAGTAAGCCTACCTATTTATAATCCCACCACCTGACCAAACAGCCTACAGAGTACATCTAGAGATTTGTATAGCCATTAATCCTGACATATCTACTTCAGCCAATTCAAAAGAGAGTATTAAGTAGCTTTGTTATGTCTTCTGTGGCTTTATACCATAAAAAGAATCCATTTCTGTTTTCCATGCACCTTTTATTTTGGCAAGACAACTTTAATGGGAAGTTTTAGAATTAGGACTCTTTCTTCCCTCCCTGCTTTTTAGCCATCCCTATTTTTCTGTCTGTAAAACAGCTGACTAAACAGTTCAGGTGAGCAAATTTTAGTGATCAGTGGAATAATGAGGGAGCAGAGGCAAATACGCATTTACATGCGGTTAATTTGATGATCAGTACTACCGACAAAATTATTGAAGCTAAAGATCTTGATGAATTAATTTAACAAACAAGAGTACAATATTTATGCTATCAGGAAAACAAAATACAACTTTGCAGTGTTCAAAGTAAGATAATTTCCAGAAGTTCGAACCTCACTGTCAATTGAAAACAGCAGATACTTAAAAGCAATTCTCAATGCAGTTACCTTTTCCCAAAGTCAAACCTAATGCATACAGCCACATGAGGACTGCTTACAATTAAGTCTGCCCATGGAGTGGGAAGGAATGCAGTCAAACTCTTTTGGGTAAGCGCTATCATCAACAGCAACATCCTGCACGATCCTGTCATTGGTAAATGTTCCTTCTAGATCTGTATAAGGCCATATAATGTTTTAAAGTGGCTCGCGTCCCACTTCAGTGAGAGGATAACATCTGTGCGAGTGCATGTGTGCTGAGTGAATAACATTACTGACAATTCCTTAGCTAACCTCTCTTGCCTGAGAGGTCCTATCATCAGCATCCATCCCCCATTATGTCAGACAAAACAGAAATCTAAGTTAGTTTTACTTAAGGTGTATAAGGTTGAAGGAAACAAACAGTCAGATCAGTCACTTAGTTGTGTTCCAAGTCAACTGCACTCTGCAAACAAACTTTAAAAGTTAACAACACGAGGAACAGAAATCCCTGAAGCAATTTTAATTGCTTGAAAAAGCTGGGGACAGCAATAACGCAGATGCAGCCAGACTTGCAGGACTAGATCGCCAGTAGTAAAAGTTTCAGTGCAGGTGGGGTATCAATGTTCTCTAAAATACCAATGCATTCCCTATGGTTAGAATGTCTTACACAGGACAAAACGTTTGGGAATTCCACTTAAAGGCCTTAATTACTACCTGAGTCTAAGGGCTGTACCTAGAAAAATTCAATTAATATTCACAATAATAAAATATCTGATTTGGTTTTAATCCTTCTGGTATCTTGCGGTACTAAATTTTACACACTGACCTACTTAGTTAGCAATTCCCTTCTTATTGCTTTCATGTATTAAGTAGTAAATTTATCACTGTTGGAAAACCATGTGGTTTTCATTCACAGAGTCACCAACAGAATTTAATACTATCAACCACGATAAGCAAGTGCCCAACATTTCAGATAACCTGAAAGGGAAGAAGGGAAAGGTTTTCCATTTATACAAGTATGTGCCTGCCTACTTCCCCTGCATCTCACAGAGATTACTTTTACTTTTTACCCCACTAATATCACTCACCATAAGCTACTAAGTTTTTTTGTTTTTTAAGTTCCTAGAACACTTGAGAAAGGTAAAAGGTTGAGAATTTTAATAGATGGAGTGGGAGGAGAATTTAAACAGGGTATTAGGAAAAAAAGAAATCCTAAGGGAATAGAGTTAAAATGTTTTGTTAGAATTTCTTTAGTATTAGAATTCTAAAATGCTTCTTGTTTTTCTATAAAACATCTACCTTAAAGTACTCATCTTGGCATTGCTGTATTAGCAAACATTCCCTAAAAAGTAAATATCAACTTACTAGTATCAGCAGCAAAAGGGAACACGTGCATGGAATATAAACGTGGAATTTATTTTATTTCTTGTGTGTATGCTTTAAAAGAAGTAAACAATGTAATTTTGCTAAATACAATGACACTATAGTGCTAAATACAAAGCACTTAGTAAATAGGTCCCTGTATAGGTCACATTTTTAGTACAGATGTTTCATGCTCTTTAATCAACAGAATTCTTTCCAAGACCAAAAAGATATGAAGACTTACATAGCTAGAGAGGGCAGTAAAATAAAAGCTTCCCAATATTCATTTTTAGGTCCTTCAGATTCACTTGTCTGTGATTACCCATAGCATTGAGTACTTCTGCATTGGGGAAAAAAACAAAGCACTCCAAAAGCCCAACAGGCTGTTAGAACTCAACGGATGTTTATCAATTATCTGCATATGGAAAAGCTGGTCAGAATTATTACCTGTTTGGGGTTTTTTTTTATTCCCCAATAGGGACATATCTGTGAAGCTGGGAGCTCTTTGAACCTATTGTTTCTGTTGTTATAAACAAAAGACTTAAAAAAAAATAATCATTACTATTTCAGAGTTAGACGAAATAGTTTTTTTAAATACTATCCATGAGAAACTAAAGTCCGAAAGTAGCAAGAATAGCAGGAAACATGGATTATTAGTCTAAGAATAGGCATTCTTCCAGATTAAATTCCTGCTTTATGAAAGACTATTTCTTCAGTTGCTTTGTACCTACTGAGATGACATATCATCTGTAATGGATCAACATAGTCAAGTCTCCAGGGAAAGGCAAATAGTTTTGTTCCATCAAAAAGAACTGGAGAAGAGAGCATAGACAAGAGACTTCCAAATGGCTTGGAAGCAGACCAAGAATTTGTTTTGTCTTATGCAAGTCACTCATCAACAAGGAAAGCTAATTATAAATTGTATAATCGCTCAATATTATGGGACACTTAATTATTTTTTTTTCCATTACTTAACATTTGGTTTAAGGATTTTATGCAGCATCATTAGACAATTCTGTTGCATGTTTCTTTTCACTTACTTGGAACAGTTAGAACGCAACAAATTGGTACATGTACAAATGGTAAACATAAGAACATGAAAGCAGAGAGATCATGTCATTACATCCCTTATACGAAAGCCACATCACACCTTTGACCACCCCTGTCAATCCCCTCTGAGCCTTCTCCAATTCTACTACATCCTTTTGGAGATGACAGAGACTGAACTGTGCACTGTATTGTCACTATAGATTTATACAGTGGCATAATAATGTTTTCTCTTTTCTTCTCTATTTCTTTACTAATACACAAGGCAAATTGATTTGTATTAAATTTATCTAAAGTTAATTTAATCTAATTTTATTGTCCATTTATTTTTGTAAAATCCTTCTGCAAGACTTCAGAGTCATGTCTCCTCTCATTACTAAGAATAACAACCTTTTACTGCACCAAACTGCTACCTCACTATTCAATCACTTTTCTAGATTATCAACATGTTGAACTAAGAGTTCCAGCACAGATCCCTGTGGAACTCCAAGGTGCTCTCCCTGCATCTCCAGAGTATACCATTTCCCATACCTCTGTTCTTATTTTTGGGCAAATTATTTAGTAATGCAAGGTCTGCCATCTTATGCCGTTTTTGTTTAGTGTTCCTAAAAGGCTTTAGGTTAGAGATGAGAAGAAACCTTTTGAAAGACCAGAGGGATGGCGTCAGCTGACTTTTCCTCATTAATTTGGCCAGCACAGCACTTAGGTTCTTTTTATATTTTTACAGCATTAAGACATTCACATTGTAGATATACCGCTAAATCAAAGAGTTCTCCATTTTATTCTAACTGGGCTTGTTGCATTACAGTCTGCAGAGAAACAAATTTTTGTTCCTAAATTCAGGTATCAAATGTATAGTTTGTCTTCAATATCAAGTAGTACTTAAGAGCCCTCACCAAAGATGTGCTAGTTGCTGTGCAAATTAGGACAAGAGGGTGCCTACTTGGAAAACTTCTGGGGACAGAAGGACAAGACCATATTTTGAACTGCCTATCCGCAGTGTGACTTCCCTTAAACTGCTGTACAACCCTTCCATCTCTCTATCTCAATTACAACCTTTTATCCTCATTTTCACATCATAGATCACTCCTCTCTCTCCTCAGCACAAAAGATAATATGCAAACACTAGCACATTTTATGACCCGAGTCATATTTCATCTCAGCTGCTAAGGATCTACCTCACTATCCCACAGTTGCTTTCATATTTTATTCTGTGCCAGTTCTCTTCCCCAGAGCAATTTTTGTAACTTTTTACATGAGACCACCACCTTATCTAAGACTCTGCCTGCATTATATCTACAAACCTCTGACAGTGAAGAATCCATAATATTTCTTGGTAAATGCATGGTAATACATTACAAACTCCCTCCTTTTTAAGGGCAAAGAGAACCACAAATCAAGGGACTTGTGAACGTTTCTATGGATGAAGCTTTATAGAGGAATACAAGGGTTAAGGGAAAAGGAGCAGCAAAAACTTCAGGGTCTGATGAGAGCAAAATACTTCAATTCATGCTCAGTATTCAGAGAGAATACTAATAAATGTTATCCAGAAGTTTTTATTTACTTAAAACCAAAAAGAACTGTCAATTGCAAGACAGTCTTCAGCTTCTGAGTTTTGGTGATTCTTACATGTTTGAGAGAATATGCCACTGAAATTGAGGGGTCAATTAATTGCCAAGAAATTACCATTTCAGAAAGTCAGCACCTTCTCCTCCCCAAATATTGAAGTTACAATATAGAAATTGCATACTAAACAAAATACATCATTTATGGGGTAAATGACACATTACTACAGTGATGGTAGTAGTAAATGACACTGCCATGGCACTAGTGGTTGCCACAAAAAATACAAGAAGTAAGAGACAATTGGGGTTGTAAATTGGGGGATTATTTTTTTTTTCCCCTAATAATTTTCATGTCAACTAGATATGGCTAGGTACCAGATGGTACATTACATTTTTCCTGTTTTGACACAATTTAAAAACACGTTACAGATGGCTATAATGAAATCCTCATTAACACACTTATATTTTCCTAGTTTGGTATAGCAATAATGAAACTTTCAGGTCTGGAATTTCCTGTTGGTTAATTAGTGGTTAGGTTAATAGCCTGAGGAAGTGCACAACCCAAAAAGTTTCCTTATTGTTTAATCATATAATTACTGTATTAATATTTCTGGGAAAGCTCTCAAGGCAGATTTAATGTCACAGTAAAGCTACCTTTATAACCCGCCCTCTGTTTGTGAAACAACTGTATTATTTTATTTAGCAGAGTGTGTAGGCAGGAAAGCCATGAACAGGCCTAATTCAGCCGCCTCTGGGAAGTTCCAGCTTGTTTTTATTTTAGAGATACCAATTCACACTTACAGAATTCTTCAAAAACACATTACACCAAACACTCTACAGAAAAGCTGGGATCAACAACTCTTGGTCTATTGCTACAGTGTTACCATAAGATCATTGATTAATGCTTAAATAACTCCTTTTTCTTTAAATCCCAGTTTATAATCTTTCACAAAAACTTGAAATACGACATATGCTTAGCAGCACACCAAGATATCACTAAATCTAGGATCCAGAAAAAGGAAAAAAAGAATCATCACAAATCTTGTACTCAAGTTATTTCCGTAAATGAAGCTGTTGCTGTAACACAAATACGTATAATGCTAGCTGTATGTTAAACAATAAGAGTAAAATAGTAGTGAAGGATGTGATATTCACAGCTAAAAGCCCTCTGGGGTTTAGTCATCCACACACCAGTTCCTAACTGATGACATTGCACCTTCATTGCTGTGTTGCTTATGCTAGAAGATGAAATCTGCAGTGAACAGCCGTGCCCACGCCCCAGCCATGCCTTCACGGGGTGGTACAGGCGTATTCCCAGAGAACCGATACCTGTATTGCTGCTACGGCACAAGGAAACTGGTGGCTTAGCAGAAACAGGTCCCAAAATATTATTGAATGTTCTTGTTCAGTTTTTTTCTTTTTTTAAGTGCCATCACCAAAAATCTACGTTGAGAAAATGCAGCACTGCTGTACAAGTAACACACTGAGTTACCAGGCAAAGGCCAATAGAAGCAGCCGCACCGCTTTTTGAACTGCTAGAAGTTCAAAAATAGATAGTTACTGCCAAGTCATCATGAAAGGCACATAATGTGGAAAACTTGACTTGTGACCAAAGTTACATAGTAAAAAGAGACCATATTCAACTATTTTAAAAGTTGTAATGCTAAAAATATCTTTTAAGCCTCCAAACTCATTTATGACCAAGAACTAGAGGGAAACAGAATTTGGATTTTCTAACACACACATTATTATTTAACAAACACATTATTATTATGACTATTCTGTAGGATTCTGGAGCCCTCCCATTTCTTCACAATTTATTTAGACAACATTAAGGAGAACAGAAACAGTATTATCTTTCTTAACCAGCGGAAACCATGCACAACAAAGACTTTCTGGAACACTAAATGTCACTATGGGATTCAACAATCAAATGTACCAAAAAACAAACAACTGAAAAAAAACCCACAGTATTTTTGGAGATCTGAGAATTACAGCTCCAGAGTTACTGTGCTTCCTTAAATCACTCTGAGGCCTAGAAAGTTAATTAAAAAAAATGACAGACAAAATAAAGCTCCCACATGAATTTCTTCTGAAAATCCCATGCCTTAATTCCGAAACCTTCAGATCCTGTTTCACATACAAGTTTCATAATTATACTCATTCCTTGACAGAATAGTCTGTACTTCAACAGATCTTTTTATAGTACTTAGGAATGCAGATGTAACTTCAAGATGCAATTTTAAGGAATTTAGATGTAACTTTAACAAGAAGTTGAACAAGTTTCTTGTTCTGAATGTTTACACGTAGTATAATGCCGTTTTTAAAAACCTGTACCTCTGGTCAAGTTTAGTAACACTCACTCTTCTCCTCCCAAAACAAAAAGTTCAAAATAACTGCAATGTTTCTAATGCTAAACAGTTTGTGAAGCAAGGACATCTTGTGTTTGCTTCATCTAGCACTCACTCTGTTCTTCAGAAACGCGTATCTGGTGGCGTTATCTTAACCTTTGGAGTTTCTGTGCTTATCAGATGATAAATTAGAAAGAAAAAAAAAGCAAAAAAAAAAAAGCACAAAAGTAAACACTATACTACAGTTATGAACTTGGTCATGCAAGTTTCAGGTACTTCCTTCAAAGCCAAGTAAACATAAGACAACAGAAAAATTATACAGTTAATGGCACTGGGATCAATACTAAAATTTGTACTGAAAAGCCCTCCCCTTTTTAATGATGATATCAAATAATTCAGAACAGATAATTCCCTGATTTGCAGGAGCTGAAACTGATTTACAGGCGGGCCTTCATTCCAAAGTGGCAAGAAGCCATCTGGGGAGCAAAAGCCCATGGTTGCAAAGATGGCACGCAGGAAGGAATATGCCTCAGGTTCTCTGCTACCCATAAGACAGGAATGAGGAAGAAAAATACATTGTTTCTTCTTACTTAATATGCACACACACAAGCTCCTTAATTCAGATAAGCACATATCTGTGCAATCAGTATCATGGACAACTAAACTGGGAGTGTACCACAGCAACGCCTGGAAGTCGCAGCTAGTTATGGTTGGGGATTCTCTCTAGCATTCAAAAGAAAGTTGAAATCAAAGTTGGAAAAAAAAAAAAAAAAAACCAAAAAAAAACGAGAAGAGAAGATATGCTTTCCAAAATGCAGACTTCATTCTAGATATACCAGACACAATATGGTACCATTAACAAAACAGTTTAAAATATCTCCAAGATCAAACGTAACAGGTTAGCACCGTGAAAGTGCATTTGTGCCATTTTTTTTTTTAAAGGCTCAAGTTTGGTTTTATCTGCTTCAAACTATAATTCTAGAGTAATATTTAGAAGAAGTGCAAGTGCTCCAGTCATACTCAATCTCTATTATACATTATAGTATTGAGGAATTTACTTTTTAATTTTATTTTTAGAAAATCCACAATATAAACCTAGAAAATGCTTCTGCCATGATTTATCATGTGGGGAAAAAAGAAAAAGGAAAAAAAAAAAAAAAAAAGTATTTTACATTGGCAAAAAGTGACAGAGCTCATGTTTCATTTTCCACTATTCTAATATTTTGCTGGAACACCCACTTGAATGTAGAAACCATCCTTGCACTGCCTCAACAGTAGTTCATAGGCTCCTTGGCTCCTTGATACTCCAAGATAAACCAGATATTCTAGAAACTGGTACAACACCCTGTATTGCATGGGTGTACAGCTCAGAGAGCGCTATATCCTTATGCAGCCTGTCTCCTCTGCGCAATAGTACAAAACATGCTTAAACAAAATTTTGCACGTTAAAACATCCCAAGTTCTTATAAGCTCTTCACAGAGCAGGACTGTCAGCTTGATTTTCTACCTATTCAGAAAAAAAAAAAAAAAAAGGAAAAAGAGGCAATATAAGCATTCAAACACTTCTATTTGTGTGGAGTACAAATACTGAAATCCTATCAAACGAAAAAGCTTACAAAGAACAAAATTAATGAAAGCAGGAATAAAGAAGAAATGCCAACAGCACAGTTTAATGAAGCTGAGTTCTGCTGGACCAAAGGAAAAAAAAAAAAAAAAATAAATATTTACTCATGCAGTAAGAGGCCTCTTATGCCATAGTAAGTTCACAAATGTTTCTAGGTGTCTTGTCTTGATGTGCTGCTAAAAAACCATTGACATTACTGTAGAGTGATACACCAGCCAGAGAACATTTGGTCTGCTACCTGATATGATCTACTTTTAAACTTAGGTATACACTGAGTTTTTATGATTCAGTGTTTTACTTTACCTTGTAAACTTTGCAAGCTTTCAACAGAAAGGCAAACAGTTAGGGCAGGTGGCTATTTCTGGCAAATCTTTCTCTACTAAACATTAAACAGTCCAAGTCAGGCACAGCATATCACAGGACTGAGGGAACAGCAAGTAACAACACTGGGCTTTTTGTTTGGGTTTCTGTTTTGGTTTGGTTTTTGGTATACACTGAGTTTTTATGATTCAGTGTTTTACTTTACCTTGTAAACTTTGCAAGCTTTCAACAGAAAGGCAAACAGTTAGGGCAGGTGGCTATTTCTGGCAAATCTTTCTCTACTAAACATTAAACAGTCCAAGTCAGGCACAGCATATCACAGGACTGAGGGAACAGCAAGTAACAACACTGGGCTTTTTGTTTGGGTTTCTGTTTTGGTTTGGTTTTTACAAACAGTCCGTAAGGGGAGGGGAAAACAAGAAGTGTCTTTTCATCAAGGTTCCTAAAGACAGAAGTTCTTATAGATGAGCTCATGTAGCAATTTTTAAAATTTTATTTTAAAGAAAAATATAAACAAAAGTGCCTATTAAAAAGACACAGAAGGAGCACATAGCTTGGTCATGAATTTAATTTTCACAACAGCGAGCACAGGCTTTCATTCCCAGTGAAATGAAGTGTCACCACAGACTTACGGGCTTTGATTCACAACGCTGAAGTCTTACCAGAACTTGAATCACATGATATACAAGTTTTTAAATGTATTTTCTTAAAATAAAACTGCAGCCTTTTTGTGACCTAGGGTATGAAGTGAGACGTTATGCTAGCCAAAATTTTTAACACAGGAAGGACTCAAGCCAGGACCTGCGATACACAATAATGTACGTGCACACGTACATTTCAATACTCTGTTTTAAGGAGTAATCAGAATCGTCCATGACTTGCACTTGAGTCATTTGAAAATCATCCACTGAACAAAAAACAATATCTAAAGTACAATGAAGTACTGGCTTTAAGATTCTCTAAGAACTCAGATCCCACATTCATATGCCTCTATTAGAGTTTACAAGCAAGATATGTGAATTTAGAAAAAGAAAGATTTGCTCTCTAGAAAAGGTCAAGTATAATTTCTATATTTAGGACACAAATGTGAATATAAGCACCTGCTAATAAGAGAAAGCCTATACACATTAAATATACAGCTTGATATTTACCATGCTTTCACATTTTCCTGTTCTGCTACAGAAAAATACAAAGCCCTCAGTGAAGATGCCAAAGCCCAGAGGTGTCAGAACAACATGTGCCGAGGCTTTGCTAGCCCAGACTCGATTTGTCCCCCTAGCCACTCGTCATGCCTCTGCAGAGCGCGAGTAGCTCTGGGGCAGGCAGCAGGTGCTTTGTGAAAGTGGGGAAACCGAGGCAGCACAGCCAGGTCAACAGCAGAGCAGTGCAAGCGTGGGAAGTTCATTTCATTAAAATAAGTAACTGCTCTTGTAGCGAGAAAATACTGAAAGCATGTTCAAACTATAACAATAAAAACTCTTACAACATTAAGAGTACCAATTTTTCATATTCAAATACATAGCCAAACATTCTCCATTTCCATTTTCCATTCTCAAAAACGTAGCTGAAAATGGACTGGAGAGCAGTAGGTCAGCTTGTGGTATTTTGGGGACAGGTGGTGGGCAGTGGTGGTAAGGCCAGGAAATTGCTGCTGACCTCCTGCACTGAGCAATGATGATGTAAAAAAAAAATTGTAAAAAATTTTTAATTGTAAAAAAAATTTTCCTCATCTCCACTCTAAATCTACCTCCTTCTATTTTAAAACCATTACCCCTCGGTCCTATCACAACAGGCCCTGCTAAAGAGTTTGTCATCTTTCTTATGAATGAAACCATCTTCCCAGAAACCTGACCACTTGGAAATAAACCACATGTATATGTAGCACTGCAGAAACAGATGAGAAATTAACATGCTCCTTCAACTTACTGCTGTGAATTGATACATTTATTTGCTTTCCAGCTATAATATGATCCTTCCTTTTCAACGGCCGAACCAGCCATTGCTTAGTGATTTGATGTGACAGGTGAATGAACTGATACTGTTCAGAAATCCTCTTTCTGGTTCTCCATCTAAGCAGGTTTCAGCAGGGACAAATACTGCTGCCCCACAGAAGCTGGGCAAAGAAACTTGTGTACTCTCCTGGTTAGACCAGGTCTGCATCCAGGAGCACAGGCATCTTAGAATTTCCCAAGTGATCTTCCCACTGGGGATAAGAGAATAGAAACTAGTCAAAGAGAAGCCATAAAACAAAAAAACAAAACAAAAAAAAAACCAAAAAAACCACGGGGTGGCACTGCAGGTAGGCTATAGTTTGAAACTACTTGGCTGCTTACTCTTTTCCAGGCAAATCAGAGCATATCTAATTGCATCTGTATAATACAGGAGACTGGTTCATTGTTTTTTTTCTTCAAGCATTGTATTGTCCAGCAACAAATATCCCTAGAATATAGATCACATCTTAGAAGCAGTACTCTACTGCAGAGTTATCAGGGTATTTTATAAATTAATTAAATGGTATTTAAGAGTATAGCATAATAATGCTATTGTAAAGATAATCTAAGAATTTATCAGTTTGTCAGTTCATTTCAAAATAATTTAAGAAAAAACTTCATAAAGCATGTGCCTTTTCATACAAAAGCTAAAGAATTTTCATAGTGCCATGACTTTTTATCAATACTGTGATGGCAAAATCTCTGAACAGTTCTCTCTTCCTCTGAAAAGAATGACAGTATTAACTTCTGAGAAAGTGAATGAAAGTCTGTGAAGAAGTCTTAACACTGCATTCAACACTATCCCATCCTTTTAAAACATTTTCCTTCTCATGCATAAAAGAATCATACATCATTTCATCCAAAACTGAAGATTCAATACACCAATATTTCAAAGCTAGACTTAGGAGTCTATTTAATCTGCTTTGTTGGCTTTTTCTCCCCAAAATTTCAAATCCCTGGCATTTGAGTTAAAAGCCAGAACATTTGCAAGAAAAGCTATTCCCCTCCCTTTACTGAAGAAGCTGATTTTCGAAGCAGATTTGGAGGTCATCCAGGATTGCAACAGTTACTCTCCACTCTATAAAACAAAAGGTTCCTTCAAGGTATAAACCTGATATTCCAGTAGATTCTAAACAAACAGATAATATATGACTATGCAAGACCATTTTAGTTACCTGAAGTCCTAGATAATTTTAAGTTTTCAGTTTGAAAGTATGATTAACAACAATTTTCTTTGTCAATATTTCTAGTAATAAATGGAAACAGGCAAAAAAAGTCCTAGCGTAGTTCACTTGTGTTGTATTATAAACTAGAACACTAATTTATCTGCTGCCATTTTTTTTTTTACCCCAGAGGGTAAGAATTAAAAAAAAAATTTAAAGTTTTATTCCCTCAGACAGAAATTCAAGAGTGGATTGGTAATTGTTTCAACTCTTAAGTAACTATAAACCATTATTTCTGCTACAAGATTGTTGCTTGTACTTCTTAAACTGTTTGTATATGGGGATTATTTTGCTATTAAATAGCATGGTATTAATATATTGGCAAAGAAATATAGCAATGTAGCAGTAACTTTAACAGTGGATAAAGCAGATGATTATGTAACAGTACTGATTTCTGAAGCTATACAAATTTATTTGAGCGTATTATTTACCTATTTTGCTAACTCTTATACTAAAGCACTTTATATTCTAGTAAACCTTTTCAGAACATGTGCCTGCAAATACCAAATTAACCTGGTAAAATAAACTGATTTTGCTACAAAAAACTCAGTGCCTGGAGTCAGTATTTCTTAAAAATCCTATATTTAATGGAAAGTATTTAAGACCCCCAAAAAATCCCCACCAACCAAGGAAACTACTTATTACTGAAAAGATTTAGCTATTATTATTTCCTCTGTTTGGGTTTGGAGAGCAAGGGCTTCTGATGAAGTGTTTGCCTGTAGACACTGGCTAACTATACTTACAGCACTTCATGCAATAACTTCCCAGTTCATCAATTACATAAACTATAACAGTTTACATATAACATAGTACAGTCATGTGCTGATGCAGCTAATGGAAGTGAGCTCCACTAATTCCAAATAAAATGAACTAGTTAAGTTAAAAAATAGACACTCTAGATGCACTCTAATATTGCTTCAGATAGGTTTTTTGCCCACCTCTATTGCCACCTATACCATTATTAATAGAAAGCTAAATGGAACTGTACAAATTTGGGAAGTAGGTACTTTGCTCATCAAGGCTATATAAGTGTGGCCTCTGAGAAAGCTGTGTGTAAAGAGATATATGGAGGAAGTAACTAGCATGTCTTCTATTTGAGCTGTTTCCTTCTGCTTTTTAATTTCCTTACTTAATTTCCTCTGCCTTAGCAGAGAAGTGTTCATATTTCATTTGTACATATTTTGCACAGGTTTAGAATAATGCCTCAGGATGGCACTAGATGCAATTAGATTGCTAATTTTGCTAAGCATATTGCTAATCATAATTTCAAAACTAGCCAATGCATTAAGATTCCATAGTTGGTCATTACTAACTTGGTCTATGATACGGCACTACAGAACTTTTCAATTCTAGATGAGAGGTTACACAAACTGACTCCCCAAGAGGAAGGCCGGGGGGGTGGGGGGGTGGGGAAATCACACACCAAAGAAAGGATCCTGCCAATCCTAGTCCTGTCTCATCCACCGTAGAACAAAAAGAAAAAAAAAGAAAATTAAAAAAATTGATGTTTTCACATCTCATGTATCTGAGAACTTCATATCTATTTATTTATGCAGATGACTAAGAAGTTCCCTTCATTTTTCAAATATCCTAGAACAGAAGTATTTGTTCAAGAACATAAAGAACAGAAATTAAATGGCTGCATAGCTTTTGTCACTGCAACACAAAATATTTATGTCCAATTCTTAACTGCAATATCACACAATTTTATGCTCTTCTTCAAAAGTGCAATCAATATGTAGTCCAAATTTCTATACAACTCACAGGAATTAGATATAAGAAAATAAATTTTAAAAAGCAGAACACCCCCCACCCCCCCCCCAACTATTCTTTGCCAGCACCGAGACACATTCTTACATTCCCATAGAAAGTTAACAGTACAAAGAGCATGGCCACTTGTTCCCTTGAGGCCATGCACAACTGAACTATTGGACAGAGAACAAGTTCTGGTCCCCATCACTTGGGCATACACATAGATCATGGGAACTCATGTTCTCTGGGTCACTTGGCCACACAGCTGTGTGTGTCATTTGTTTTTAGAACACAAATGTCTTCCTTTAAATGAGCAACCAATTACTGCACGATAAAAAAAAAAAAAAAAAAAAAAAAAAAA
>WHYT01016804.1:451821-509742 GCA_009806455.1 Tetrax tetrax
CACACCAAAAACCACCCAGAAAAGACAAAAATATCTGTATTACTAGTATGGTATGCTTGACAGCATAAGCTAAAAACACATGCAAAGTTCCTATTTCACTGAACAGTACAAGAGCATCTTACAAGTAGAAATTCTGCCAAATTAAAAACTTAACAGTTTAGACAGGTGACTATTGTTATCAGATCACTCCCAGGAGTCCCAAAAACTACGTTGCAGAAGTCCCATCACTCTATGACAATTTTGTCTCTGTCTCTATGACTAAAACTTTGGCTAACCTTCTCCATTTTTCTACGGGAAATAAATTTATTTTATCATCAACTTAAAAGAGTGATTAATAATAGCTATCAGGATTATCTAATGGATTAAAAAGGTATTTCCACTCCTGTACTTTGACTCAATTTTAAAATGTAGCCTGCATACATAAAGACTACTTCAACAATTTCAGTAGAACTGGGGAGTAAATGTGCATGGAAAACGGATGCAATCACTTAACTGCAACTACCATAATACATAAGTGGTTTTGTGTTGAAAGTGCTGGGACAGCCACAAATTAAGTTTGTTAGACAAAGCTGGTCTAGTAGTGACTCAGACATACAGATAGGGATCAGAAAAATAGGCTACCGCTTTATTTGTCACTTCAGACAGGTACAGAGAACCAAAAAAGCTGTGACTTACTGCTATGAGATACCAGAATTCACCGGTCAAATCAGAGATTACAGTAGGTAGACAGAGGAAGCAGACTGCGTGATTCTGGATGCCTTTAGTTTCCTCCTCCTCTTCACAAGGTCGACCGCCCTTTCACCATTTTCTGTATCTAAGGACCAGTCACTGACTACACAACCTCACTGGATCCCACTGCTAATCGCAGTATTAATTACTAGACCACACCTTCTAACTACTTACCAACAGACAGCCCGGCTGAACCCGTTTTCTAAACAAAGAAGAAAATTAACATGACTAAATAATGGTTCATAAAATACTCCACACCAGTGCATTATTTCTGTGTATGCAGTCACACGGTTTCTCAAACTCACCGTAACTTTTAGTCTCATAATTCTATTTTCTGCATATTTGCTGATGTGAAACAATAGAGTTGAGCGGAGGATCTATCTGTCACAGTAACATTGCAGACTATGTGAAACAGTTTTTTAGACCGTCAGTTTAAGTATGATCCAGCAGCCTTTAAAAATATTCTATACCATTAGCTTTTTGGGGTCAAAGGTGGCTAATAAGGACACCAGGTAGCTGCTAAAAGCAGAATTGTAACAATGACATAAGCTTCTAAGAAAATTGCAAGACAAATTTTGCAGCTAGGCTGAGCTATCATTTCTGTCTTTTTACTGGTCTTTTTTAGCCCCAATTACATGGCTGGATAACTTTACCACAACTGATGCGAAGTGATGCAGCTAAGTGACTGGTTAAGGAAAAGATACAACCATAGAATTATTTAGGTTGGAAAAAAACCTTTAAGATCATCAAGTCCAACTGTAAACCTAACACTGCCAAGTCCTCACTTTCTTCACTGGAGGGGTGAAACCACCTCTTCAGGTTGTCCACTCCTGTTTTTTTAGTTTTGGGGTTTTTTTTTGTTTATTAATTTATTTATTTCAAAGTAAGAAGATCATCCCCACTGGCTCACAGGCAAACTCGCAACATTCCATTAGGTAACACTGGCCAGAAGTCCCAGCCTTCTCTGCTTCTTATGTGAAGGGGCTGGAAGCGAACAAGAACACAAGCAAACTAGAAAGAACAATCTTTCTGCTCTTCTTGAGCCTATGTGAAGCTACGCACTGTGGTCAGTGCCACCACAGATTCCCAAAGAAGCGTATGTATATTGAGCACACTGGTTTGTGTATTTGGAATCCATGACACTTAGCCTTCCTTAGAAGCTGCATTTAGGAAAGTGTGTAATCAGAATTAATTTCATGTTTGTCAGATTATTTCTGCTGTTGGCAACTACTAACAGTGACAACATATACAACACGTGAAAATATGCAAAACTTATAAGATTAAGCTCTAGAAAACAAAGGAAAATGTTTGAACTCAAACACTGTCAGTGAGTATACATATATAAGTATGTGTAAGCATATGTAAGTCAACAGAACAAGTCAAATGAGCAAACAGCAATTCTAGTAGTATTTCACCTTCAAGTGAAAGTATTTCACCTTCTAGTATCCTTTCACCTGCAAAACACGCTCTTGCTTATATGCCACAAACAAATATTGATGGATGCATGGACAGCTTAATTTCATCAGCACAATGAAACATAATTCCACGTATTCACCAATACTAAGGCTTGGTCTTCTAACCAGAATTTAACATTAGTCTGCATCAGTAGCAGGGGAGTCCAGTCTCACGATGTACAGTAGAACTTGTTGATGATACTAGCCTGAAGTTTTTTACCTTTTTTAAACATGTAAGTACATTGTAAAACTCATGACAGTAGAAACAGAAACAAGCTAACTCTTTGTGTTTTGGAAAACATACACACAAGCATTGTTGCCAAAGGATCCAGTTACAAGCCTTGGTACATCATCCTCTTTTATCATGTAGCTGTTTCTGAAAAATCTGAATATTTTATAGCCAAATTCCAACCTGGAACTCCCACTTATGGTAGCTCAAAGGATGCAAATAATCTCCTTCCTTTCTTGGCATCCTCTGCCTTCAAAAGTGACACCGTTATGTCCAAATCAGATCAAATTAGCTAGTCTAGACATTTAAAGTGATATTAGGCAGACAACATCGCAATCAACCCTTTCAATTCTTTGATATGCCAGTTTCCTCTCTCTCCAGTCTTCTTTATTTTCAAGAAAATTATGATAATATAATACAATATAAAGAAACAAACAACGATGATCTCAGAACTATCACTGTTACTTCACAGGATTTGCTGTACGTGATTAAGTTTAAAAGCGAGTTGAGTGATCTCTTGTACTTGCTACTATTTCAGTATTGCACTAATTGCAACAAGAATCCTTGCATCAGCAGACCATTTTAAAATAGAAGTTAGAATATATCAACTGGAACTACGAAATGCTACGGTATAATGCAAATATTCTACTTAAAAGGCAATTAGCCAAAACAGATCAGGTAAATAAAAACTGGGTTAGGCCAGGTTAGAGTATCTGCCAGCAAATACACTAACTTTTTCTGATGACAAAGTCAACCATTAACTAGAGGAACCAGTAGTATCCCCGACTGTTGTAGTTTAAAGCCTTCCATGAACCAGCAAAGGCACTATGAAAAATACGCTCCTTATGGGTTTTGGTTTTTTTTTTTTTACTCTTTTTACTTATTTTTATTACTATTACTGAGGATCTTTGCATGTCAAAACAGAAGCTTGATTAGTGAAAGAATTCATCAGAATTTATCATCTCCTTGTACTTAATTTCTTCTTGATTTATTTCTCAGGACATCACTTAGTTTTCTGTTAATTTTAAGGTCAAAGAGGACTCCGTGGAAGCAATAAGCAGCAGGAACTAAATAAACAGAAGACCGGATCTTTAATGCAAATGTGTTTCCTGGAGGAAAGGAGTAAATCACTGCAGATAAGGTAGTACAGAAGCAGGAAAAAAAAGTTTAAAAAAAAAAGTCAAATAAAAGTCACATGTTCTAAAACAATCTGTTCAAAAGATTTCTCACTGGAACATAAGTAGCTCTTCAGAACCAGTGCCCTGCTGAGGAATTTACATACTTGCCAAGGTTTAAGTTACTAATCAAAAGCAACAGCTATTTGCTTTGTGGATGGAAAGCTACAACACTTGCTCAAAAATTTAAAAAACAAACAAACAAATCAAAATCATTTCAAGGTACAATACAACCTGCACAGTGAGAACTGTCTGTGTGAGTGCATAACTGAGACAAGAACTCCAGAATAAATACATCTCACTTCATTAGAAGTTTTAAGAAAATAACACTGGCAGAATAATTAAGCAGCCTTCAGAGTATTGGACCAGTTCAAATAATGCTTAATGCTTTTCAAATCCATCAGTTATAAGGTCCCATTAGTGTAACTCCACAGCATATCTCCTGATAACCACACTTCTGGCCTACTGAAGAACACCATGTGCACAAACAGCTAGAAGTTAAAATTTATCTTTAACAACCATGGGGCACGATTATTTAAAAGTTATATGCATTTTCCAAAAAACACTAGTCTACCCTAAACCATTACCTACCCTTATTTGATGAATCACTGCTACAGACACCAAGACATCTGATAACTAACAAATATGTTTTCAAATAAATTAGTTTCTGGCCTCAGAAAAGGTTCTCCCTCCATAGAAAGTACGTATCTCTATATGCAAAACGACATCCTCCCAAGTACCTCCAATAAAACTCGATCTGTACTACAGAACTCATTGTTTCAAGAAAAAGACATCACTCCTGATTAATTCCTACAACCGTTTTAGTACAGACATGAAACAAATTCAAGATTTTGAGACTTCTTCCTCCTATTCCACCCCTGTGGATAAATAGAAAGAAGCAGATTAGTGAGGCATTACTTCTTCAGAAATACATTCATATTGGCATAGAGTTACATCACAGTTTTAAATCTAAAGTTATTTTATCAGCATTTATATTAAAAACTAACAGAAAGTGCTCCAATAGGTATGAGAGCATCTCACCTCCAGTACTTTTGACTGAATAGTTTACTAATGTACACAAATAATGTGGCAACTGATTTAGAAAACACCTCCAACACTAGCAGCATAGCTTGTTTAATCTAATACAACCAGTTCTCTCAACTGCAAAAATTTGTAAGAGTACTGAGTAATGTTCCAGAATAACAGCACTATTTAGCCCTTTAAAGAAGCTGCTATTTCAAACATCTAGTGTCTGAACAACAAGACTGAAATGTCTTTTAAGACATTGTACTAGACATATTTTTCCTTAGGTATTATGAAGATTTGTTACATAAGCCTAAACAGATCCTGCAACATCCTTCTCTCACAGAACCTCAGTAAAATGCAGATAAGTGATGTTAAATAATAGAAAAGTCATTCTGAATATCAAACTTCATGAAAACTTTAAATTTGGAAAATTATTTTATAATTCAGTATAAAGCAAAATCAATATTAAAACAATATTACATTTATACAGTAAAGCCTTCAGGAGTGAAGATTCTTTCAAGAATGAAGCACATCTGCTTTTCCTTACAGTTCTGCTTACTGACTCACCATTGCCAGCTTCTCACTTTCTTATCAGACTCTTTGCTCCTCCACTATGTGGGCATAAGCAGCATGGATTGATTTCTAATCTTATTGATGGTCCAGAGCCTTACTGCAGGGAGGTTAACTCTGCACTTAAGTACAAATACTAAGAGGCTGACAACTCTACTAACCAGTGTAAACTGCTATGCTAAAATCACTCTACCAAAATAGTTCTGGTTTTGAGGACTTATCCCCCCAAAAATTCTATAAAAACAGAGCTAATATTACAGGAATGTCAATTTAACCTTTATCCATATACTTATTCTCATCTCAGATCCAGCTGCTTCCGCCTAAGAGAAACTTATCTTTCTTAAATAATAATGTAGGCTATCCTACAGTGTACTGTTTAGCCTATCAAACAAAAACTTAAAGGGGCTATAAGAGAAATCTGAAAAAAAAAAAACCAAAAAAAAAGTTAGGAGAAGGAAAGGTCGTAGAGTCAGACATCAGCAAGGGGAGAAAGCCACCTGGCCATTTCCAGATGACATGACTAAGTGGACACAACGTGAACTGGCAGGGTTTAACAGGCACTGGGGAAACAATCCATATCCCTCTCAGTAAAACACCTTTGGCTTGAATATAGGACAGGGGTTTTCTACTTGTATAATCTAAGGAACCATGACGAGATAAAAATAACCACATTATGTTTGTCCTATTGAATAGGGTATTAAAATAACTGGCAACGTTTTGTTTTAAGTCATGAACTAGAGGTGGATTCACCAGGTCACAATTGGAAAAGGAGAACTGCCAGTCCTTGATAAGCATGGCAATTACCATTCTTTTATATACAGAACTACTCAGAGGGAGTACAGCTTCCTTACACAGCAATAATAGCATATCCTTTGATTTATACAGTAGTCCTCCAGCAATACAACCAACATCCTGTTTTCATCTTACAGTACAGCTGGGCAGTTTCTCTACGGGCTTTATTTATCAGAGTTCCTATAACTGAGTCCCTTCTCATTATGAGAAACAGCACCCTCCAGTTTAGCAGCATTTTATCTTCCCGGTTCTCTCCTCCTAAAAATTCCAATATGGTACCTACCTGATCTACAAAATATGTGGATGTATACTAAATACTTTGAAACAGTGTGACTTCACTTTATAAATATTAACGAAAAAAAGTAACACACTTCTTCCACCCAGGAAGTCATGTAAAAACACCCAAGAAAATACAGAGAAAAAAAGGGAAAGGACAAAAATACTGCTCAAATGATCTAAGCTGTAAGATCTAATAAAGCCTTTAAAATACACTCAGAAATTCCTGACATCTGAAACCATCTCTAACTTCTCCCTGGATTTAAAAGTTTTCCCTGAATATAATAGAGAATCTCTGTAAAATGCCTAAAAGAATGTATGTATAATTTTTTTTATTAGATATCTCAGATTATTTTAAATATTTAATTTCGTATCTTGTCTTATGACAACAGCCAAAATCTTGTCAGAAATCCAGTATTTTCCACATTCCTACCCATGAAAGTAACCAGCCAAATAGCATTTTGAATGATTTACATGCTCATACGCTGTAACCATGCAGTAACTCATGAACATGCCATTCACATGTCGTCATGCTTTAGAAATAGAAAGACCAAGAGTACTTAACTGTTAACCACTGTACTTCTTCAAAACAGTTTTAAAGACATTGTTGCTTGTTGCATACATTAAATCGCTGAAAACTTACGAGGCATGTATTGCTAGTTATATCTACAAGACATTCACCTTTTTAACCAGTTTATCTTCAAGCAAGTGGTAAGCATCATGCCAGCAGAATGTCAGGGGAAACAAAAACACAACTACTAATACCAATGTAGGGCAAACTTCTTAATTAGAAACTTACGGCCCTGATTCTAGAGCACTAGAGAACCTTGAATTTGCCTGCACTGGAGAGAAAAAGGCCTGAGGCGGGGTAGGTGGTGGGGGTGAAGGCGGATGGATAGGCAAAATTACCACCAACACAGGTACAGCAATAGAAGCTTCAGTGACAAGGTGTGTAGGTCAGAACACCTAGACCTGAGCTTCTACTCCTATCTTTAGCCGTAGGAGGTATGTCAGAATGAAGCTGCAGATAGTTAATTTGCTAAAATCTCTCCAAAATTTGTCCCAGTTTCACCAAACTTAAGTGCAGTAGATTGGTGCTTCACAGAATGTTGTTATAAAACTAAAGTTAACAATCAGTTTGAAAAAAAAAAGTTCACAGGCAGCTATCTACACAGATGACAGAAGTAGAAAGAGATACAAACAAGAAAGCACTGAAATTCAGCTGCAAACTCTGTGAAATTGAGAAGTTCACTCTACTGACTAAAACTCTAAGTGCCAGTAAAATAAGGCCCATCGACCTCTCCTGAGTGCCACATCTCTCTCCCAGTAAGGAAGGGTTGGGTTTCGAATGCTGGCCAAAGGAAAAAATCCTTAGAAAGAACTCTGGGCTTATACCGAAGAAGAGATTCGAGTCCTGGCTAATGGCCATCCAGCTGTTCTTTTGACACACATAAAGTGACAATGACCAGAATTTTTATTATATGGATATAAAGTCACTACCATAGCACTGATAGCTTAAAGCAGAAAGGCTCTCTTCGGATCCAGAAATTCAAAGCTGACACTTCAAAAACATGTCCAAACTAAAAGAATATTCCAAGGTGAATACAGGCAAGGGAAGAGGGCTTAAAGCAACAAAAGCCTTGCCTAACCTTAGAAAGAGAAATAGGAATTACCTCAGATTTTTGTGATTACAAACAGCTTATCACTGACTTCCTCTAACTGAAGAAAAGGATATAAAGAAGCTGCAACAAACTTACTCCACCAACGCAACAGCAAACCTACTCCATTCAGAAGACACTGAAACTTCCTGCCACCTAAACTGTCCTTAAGGGAGGTAGATAGGTATGCGATCTCTGTTAATTATTTGACTACTATTAGAAAACAAACAAACAAAAAACCAAAACAAAAAAAAAAAAAAAAACCCAAAGGACAGGGAAGAATGAATCTCCACATCCAGTGCCAGATCTCTGAATGAATCAGTCTCTCTCATAAAAGAGAGTCACCAAACCACTTCTTACTGCCACTTAAATATTTAAACTAAAAATATTTGTTTATCAAAGCCACAGATAAACACAATAGCTCATAATACTGGTACAGCTATGTCAGTTTGAGGATGTGATTCATGTTTCTGATGGATCCCACTTTACTGTCAGAAGCCAAAAGTTTTTTAGTAGGTTGAGCTTAACAACTGAATATTTACAACTTCAACAAATGCTATGCCATGTTTAGCTATCCTTTCCTATCTTTCATAAAGTATCACATGCTCTTTTACAAACAGACTGGAGATCTTTCTACCATGTTGAGCCTTTATTCACATGATACCACAAACTGACTTAAGGAAACATTTACTTTCCATGTATGACTAAAATGTGAAATGTGATGTGACAGGATGTGGGAGAGCCAGTAACTGTAGATAGAGTTTTCCAGATCTCATTGGTTATTTTGTTTTTAAATTAAAGTTAAAAACTCATAAAATGAGTACTTCTAATCTTGGACCTATTGCTTACCTGTAACAGAAGAAGTCTTTACATATTCAATCATTTTCCTTTCTAAGAGGAAGGCAAATGAACTGCACACTTCTCAACTAACGAGGGTAGGATTTGCAAAAGTATTTCTACCTTAAGTTGCTGAAGTTCTTCCAAGTGGCTCTGACAAACATTTGTTTACAAAAAAAAACCCCAATTCACTGGGCACTTCATTTCCTACTACAGATCTCTGCACCACAAACAGGAAGAGGGAGCATCAGCTTGCTGGAGTACAGACCGATCTCATTCAGGAAATCTGAAAGAAAATCCAGTTCTTCTCCAGTGGAGACAGCACACAGGACATCGGTCTCTTCCACAGAGGGGCAGAGCTTTGACTGACACCACAGATCTTTCCACAAGAGCACTCAAGTCAGGATAACAAGTAATTTTAAAGTCTCCATCTACACTCAACATGCATAAAATATTGCTTGACATTGTATAGGATGAAATGTCAGCATTTATGTTATTTGTCATTATTTCCAAACATTCTCAATGTTACTATAACAACTTATTCTGGATTAGGTGCTGGCAAGCAGTCTTTTAAAAAAAAAAAAAAAAATCCCGTAAACCCGTCAGTTGGCAGGCTTTACATATTGGAGCTATAGAATCCAGGAAAATTTTTGGGTAAGTAAAAGCAGGAAGAAAAAAAATTTTTAAAAAAAACAGAAGCCTGTAAGCAGTATCTTAAAGAACACCATCAGAAAGAAAAAGTAAGAATGAAATGATTTGAGTATTTCTAAAATTGTCTTCGCAAATCCCTTTTTTTTTCCTAAAGTAAGTAATTATATATTTTTAAGGTTTAATTTAACATTTACCATTCACTGCATTTCCCTCCTTCTCCTTCATTCATTTTAGATTTATGGGTAAAGAGGCATTACAGCAGCGTATTTTGGGAGGAAGACTGGAAAGTTTGTAAGGATGTTTGGGCAGTGGAAATATGAGAACACTCAAAGAAAGATGCTTAGAAATAAGATGGAGATTCCAACAGCTCAGACAATGATGTCAGATCCTTATTACTTTTCCAAAACACGCTGCTTCAGATTCTCTCCTATCCCCCTCATTATTGACAATCAGCTCTGAAGGAGTGCTTTTAAAATGCTTTGGTTTCCCATACCTTCTAGATTTTCACCTTGCTTTTCTATAAAAGTGAGCGGGCATTGCTTGGTGTGCTGAGACAAGCTCAATTATACCTATGGGGGGTGGGGCAGAATAAGTGCCCTACACTGCAGAAGAACAATCAAAACAAAACCCCGAAGTTACCTAGATTTCAAAATCCTCTGATGCCTGTACATATCCCTTGGAAGAAACACAGATGTCTCTCCCCATCCCCCAACAAACCCAACCAACAAGAAACAAGAGAAGCATTAAGGAGCTGAAAGAATAAAGACACATCTGACTCAGTTTAATCAGTTCATTGCTACAACAAATGTCCTGATAACCTGTCATGCAGACATCAAATTAAATAAATCTGATAACCTGTCATGCAGACACCAAATTAAACAAATCTAATTCTGAGGAAGGACAGCACATGACACATTAAGAAAATTACTGCTATCAGCCCAGCAAAGTCCTGAGTAAACTCTGACTTAGTTGAAAGGAGAAAAATAATTTAAAAAAAAAAAATAAAAAAAAATCTTATTGTATGTCTCTAGCTATCGCTTCTGCGTTAAGATCTCAGCTCCAAGTCCTGCAATGTCTAAGGCATTATTCAACCACAGATAAGCGAGCAGATGAGACCAGCATCTGCAAAGACAGCCAATGACCCCTCGTCAGAGCGACAGACGAAGGGGCCTGGGAAACTCTTCTCTTAAACACTGCAGCAAAAATAGTCTCCATGCCCACTTAAGATGCATTACCCTAGGCAAAATATGATACATAGTATTTCAACACAAAGTCATATTTGGTAAAAGACAATTCTATAGTTTTCAGGGTGAAGTCAGGGGAAGAGAAATCAGATACAAGCAAAATGGGGCACAGGAAAAAAAAAAACCCACAGATGAAAGGACCAAGCTGAAGGGCCAGGTTCTTTTTAAATCTCAAAATTTAAAAGAACACACAAAATCAGAATCCAAAAAAAGTGGGAGTAGTCTATGAAAAGAGTTTAAGGACAAGGTCACACATTGCAAAACAGTTTAAGGTAGCAGGAGGAAGGAACTTCCTCCCTGCATAAAGGCTTAAAAAAACAAACCAACCAACCCAAACCTCAAGTGTCGTCTTCAAGAGCATCTGCTACCAATAAAAACAGATGGGGAAAGACCACTGTAGCTTCCATATGTTAAAAACCACAACAGTTAAGGTATCTTAGGAATTGTTACAATTCTTCAAAGTTCCCAAGCATGAACCATGAGAAAGGCATTTAGAAAAGAAGCAGTAGCACATTGAAGTTTAAGACTGAGCAAAACAGGACTTTCTCCAAATAGTGAGTACTTTAAAAACTGAATGAGGTAAAAATAGATCAAGGAGGGTGCCAAGGATGGAATTTGTGAGGCTGCTTTGTAGTGTGGGTGGAAGGAGAGGATCAAAATCACAGGCAAAGGGAAGTGACAGACCATGAATCAGAGACCAGCAGAAGATACAGAAACGTTTATGTCTGGAGACTTCATAGAGCACATGGAGAAAAAAATAACTCTCAAGAAACGAAAGTTTGGGAACATAAGGACAACTCTAAACACACAGCAGCACCTGATTTTTGAGGAATTAAAGTTTCTGAACTACAAAAAAGAAAAAAAAAGAAAAAAAAAGAAAAAAAAGAAAAAAAAGAAAAGAGAGAAGAAGAAAAAGAAAAACAGTTTGTCAAAGCCCAGATTTCTGTCATGGCTTGAACTTCTGATTTTACACAAACTCCTGAAAATAATCACAAATTCCACCTCTGGAAATTCCACCTACTGCACAATCATAATCAACTAACTTTTTGTCTGTTTCACAAACTAAAGAACTAAAAAACCACATCCATGCAAATAGTTTCTACGCTCACAAAGCCAGAATAGTTTCGCATTTAATTCTGCACAACATGCATTTTTAATGAAAAGAACAAAAGGGTTAAGTCCATTAACCCTAGCTAGTCGTGAAGTCCATAGCTAGTCGTGAAGAAACATGTACTTCATTTTTGCCTGAAGGGGTTACAACCCAGCATGATGAGTTGTAAACATTTGTTTTCTCAACTTTGTTACTAACAGACATTTTGTCTCCTCTGTTTTGGTTTTTTTTTTAACTAGATCCAAACACAAAACATTGTTCCTCCCAAGTGAAAAATGCTTTCAGCATTGCTGTGACAAAGACAGTTAAACAATAGATACCTCAGTAGATTATCCTACCTGCAGTATTATGTCCAGTTGTTCTGTCAGTCTGGCTTGGCAGTACAGGACTGCACTAGGTTTTACAAAGGTCAAGAGCAATACAATGATACTTAACACATGGTAAAATAGTAAATGAGGAAAACCAAGTTTGACACACTGTATTCTTCCCTATTGCCCTTCTAATTACCTTGATATCTACACTTAAAAGTATCCAGACAATAGTAACACTAAGTTTCCACAGCTACCCTACTGATGGTCCCGTATCTGGGATCATTGTTATTTAGCTTTATTCAGCAAAGCTCCCAGCATGTTAAACTGGGGCAGGGACCAACAAACCAAGTCAAATTGGATGTAACATAACAAAAAAAAAACCAATTTATTTTATGAAAAGAAAAGAAAAAGCAGTCCCTTCAGGCAACTTTGTCAATAATGTTTGTATTATAGGGACAATTGAAAGACATGCCTATGCTTTTCCCATACCAAAACATTTAGAAGTTACCTGCTAAAAACCTACGTACAGAGCCTTAGTCTTTGGAACAAAATGCATTTGAAGGACTGACATGAAAGCCAGGTAAAATACCAAAAGTTAACATTAATTAGCACCACAAAACCAAGGTCTATGAAAAGAACGCCATTTTTAAAACAATAAATCAATATCCAGGAATATTAAATTGGAAAGGGATTTGATTTTAAAGAAAAATACCCATGTTTCTAATGCTGTTATTTTGAGATAGAGTGGTGTGTTGTTTTTTTTTTTTTAATTAAGACAGTATCCCTTTGTAGGCAATATGTAGGGCAAAGAATAGAAACTGTACCATTGTTGGTATGTGAGAAAAATTCAAGCTCAAGATGTTTCTTGTTTAGCGTAGAGTAATTATTTGCATTATTTGAAAAGAAGAGGTTTGTCTGTTTTTAAATAGGATTGATCTATATTTTCCAAACCAAGTAGCTATATTTCCAGAACAGAAATAAAATTCAAAGAAATGCACAGAAAGTACAGCTTGGAAGCTATTTCTTCAATCAAAACATCTGTAGGACTAAAGCTTCCAACAAAATCAGTGCTTTCTCACAGAAGAAAGCTTATGTCTAGCTAAAAATATTCATGCGCTCTATTTTCTTTAACTGAAAATAGCAATCCTGACAACCCTTGTCTGCAGCACAGTCAACATATATGCAAGTTCCCCAGGGAGACATTTCATAGATAGCTTAGGGATCCATCCTTTAACCACCTGCAGCACTCTGATTGTTTACAACCACCAAAGGACACAAAAATGTACACACCTCTTTTGAGCCAATAAACAACAAATCCAGGAACTCTCAATACTGTAAAGATTCCCATGGTATTCCACTTTTGATGCATAATTTTTTATTCTTAAATTGTGAAAAAAAACTGCACATTTATCCACTAGTCCATCATCATGCAGATTTTAAGTCAGAATACATCTACTGGAACTCAAGTTAGTAAATGTGTAAGTTTAATTTCATACAAAGAGCTGCATTGTTAATTGTGGGACCTTACCTTAGGAGACAATTCAGGTGAAACCTCCAGTTTTTAATTGCTTGTTACAGCTCAAAACAGCAGGGGGTGGTTTCCCCCTTGAACTCTCCATTGTCACATGCTGCACAGTCAGAGTTTCCTCTTCATTGTGCTAATGCTGGGCATGGCCACAGAACTCTACAGGAGTCTAGGAGCCAGCATCTCAGCTTCTTGTCGTCCTCTAATGCCCTGACGTCAACTCTCTTGAGTTTTAGAGTAGTACACGGGCAGCAAATACTCACAGTAAAGAGTAACAGCAGGCAGTTACATGAACCTAAGGCAGAGCAGCAGGTCAGCTGCTGGGGAAGCCAGTGAGAGCTAGGTGAAGAGGAAAGAAAGCAAACAATCTGATCTGCTTTAACTTGCAGGCAGCCATAAAAGAGAACACTCTGCACTACTTGTATCCACTACATTAACAGAACAACTCATCATATTGACTTGTTCATTTCAAGAAAGAAAAAAAATTTGTTTTAGTTAGTTAGCAGGTGCTAACATTGCTACAACTCCAATGGCTGGCTGGATAATTTGGCATCTGCTGCTCTCTGGCACACATAAAACTAAAAGAGTGGCAGCCAGAAACAACAGTCAAGCTAGAAAAAACTTGCACACTTAGAAACTTTCTTCCAAGCTACAGTCAGAAGGACTTTCAGACTGGACTTCATGAAGGGAGATCTATTTAGATGTCGCCCGATTACAGGAGAAACCATTTATTTGTGACTTTAAAATACTCCTAGCGAGTTGATTTATCTGTCAGATGACAGGAATCCTGCACAGATCTTCAGCCTCCTCTGAAATCTAAGCTTTTGGTCCCCTACAATGGGCTCTTCTCTTCTTCGACTCAACACAGATGTGCCTACTCAATATAAACAGTGATCTTCAGGTTTACATAAACACTGTAATCTCCTTTAAAGTTCACCCAAAAAAATCCAGTAACAATAGAAAGAAAAGAACCTACTCTAAGAAAACACTGAAACCCACTATCCAGTCCCAAGCACTTTCTGCCCTCAAATGCTTTTGATACCTCACTGCCAACTAGCTCTCACTTCTCCTTTTCACAGGATACCATCACACTTGGACAAAGCTTTGAAATAACTCGGCCGATTTCTCTATTTGTTTATTACCCTCCCACGCATTTTTTTCACCCTAGTATCCACATTCCTCAACCCCCTAATGTTTCCTTGATCTCATTCCCACAGCAACACACTCCAACAGTGAACATTACCACTGACTACTCAATAGGCACTCAGCTATGACTTCAGACTTGACAAAGTTTGAGTAATCAAACCAGCTTCTAAATACAGCATTCAGTCCATGGCATCACTGTGTCATGCAACGATCTGACATTGCCCTGGTTAAGGCTGATATGTTAAAAAGAATAACAAAAACACCTCCAGAAGTATTACATGTATGTTCAGAACTCAGCTGGCAAATTACCCCCTAGAATGAGTAGCATCCAAGTGGCTCCTGACGGGGATCCACCCACAAAGGAGCTAACTCCCTGTTTCAAACATCCAACAAAACTCTATTGTCACAAATTCTCAAAGTTCTTTCCATTTTGTTATTGCTCAATTAGCTGATCTTCATCAGGGTCATGGGGGTGAGAAAAAAAGAAAAGAGCTATTTATCTTGAAGCCCTCAGTCTAAGAGATAAAGCATATCTAAGATTGGACTGCTTGTTAGACCCATGCCAGCCTAACTTCTGACCCTAGTCAGCGCTACCATTCAGTATCACAAGCACAAAAGGTTTTGCATTTATTCATAAGTATGCATATACAATAATGCAGCACAGAAAGAAACAGCAACAGCTAATTCATTGCAAGTTAAAAACATAGTTTCAGCCCTGACCTAAACTTCACCAAACTGACCAAATTCAGACACACTGCTCCCCCACCCCTTAATCTGCTGCTGTGGCTTGGCAATAGAAAGCTCGGTTTGAAGCTATTGAAACACTTTCCATCCCATTCCACACTCCACAACAGGGAGGACTTTCATTAATACTTGAACAAACCTGTGGCTATGCTGTGAACTGACTCAACTGACAATATGAAAGAGAGAAAGAGAGCTCAAATCAGTATTCTAAGCCTGATGCCAGACACTTCTCAACAGTGAACCACTGCTGATGTTCTCCAGAGATCCGTAACCTGATTGAAATGACTTAATAAAAACTCAATGGTTACACACACAAGAGAAATGCTAAATTTCTTGTTCTTTCTGAAAACATCTCTCACTTCCTCAGACAGCCCTAACCATGGGAAAAAGACTTCTCTCCTGTTCTTCTTATTAAACTTTTCAAATATATTAACTAGGCCAAGCAACCAGGGAACAGGAGCATGAAGATACATGTGAAGAGTGTTTCTGGCAGTAAGCTAACCAAAGCTGTTTGGCTCTGTCCCCCCGCCCCCTATACAGCCATCTCTACCTCCAGCCCCTGGAGAGCAGAGAGAGTATCTCCTAAGTATCTTCCTTAGACACACAAAAAGGAAGTGGCAAAATAAAAGCTAAAGCAAGTCAGAAGCTGTTATTTTGAAAGCAAGAAGCTTATAGCTTCAAGTACGATTTAAGGGAACAAATGAAATAATGTAAAATTATCAGAAACTTATTAGAATTGAATCAAAAGTAGACCTCAATGTGCATTCTAGTATTTCAAAATAAATCAATCTTTCATTTACCAAAATCCAAATTTGCTCCAATATTTTAACAGCATATTAATTTACAATACAGTTCTTCACAGCAAAAGCCTGTGTCAGCTAGTGAAATCTACTCGTTAATGTAAAAATGTATTTACTCCAGAGTACAGGATTTCTATCCAGCAACAGCAGGAAAACTGTGTTCAAGAGGCAGGATATCAACCACAGCCACTTTTTCTTTTTTTTTCTTTTAAGTATTAAAACACACATTTTCCTATCATCCCATAAACACAGCCAGTTCAGCTCTGTGATGAACAGGAGCAGTCTGTGTCAACTGGCCTGGCAGGAGCACGCTGCCATGAGTGCTGCTCAGACTCAAGGCAAGATAGATGAGCTATTAAATGTTATAAAATGTCCAGCCAGTTACTAGGCACACCTCTTATTCACAATATTCAGAAAAATTCCAGCCTGCTACTGGGCACACCTCCTATTCACCATATTCCAAAAAAATTCTAGCCAGTTAGCAGGCACACCTTCTATTCACTATATTTAAAAAAAAAAAAAAATCCAGCAGAGGCCTTTTTTTTTAAATCTTTACTGATTTAGCTTGATTGTACAATGAGAATAACACTGGCATATTTTCCCCCCAATTCAAACAAAAATTTTTTATCTATAACTGGTTTTAATAAACAATTTTTCAATAGGAAAGCATAATCCTTCATGCAAAAAAAATTGTCTTCCAGAATATAAATAAGTACAGGATCCTTTCCCAAAGCTTGTCCTCATAGAACTGATTACAAAATTCTATATTGAAGAGCCACCAATGATTAAGTTATAGAGAAGTTCCAAGACTAAATAAACATCAGCGCTTGAAAACTCACTAAACACCTTTCAACAACCCTAGCCTTCTTGCCAGTTAACATGAACAGATTTTCTCAGCTGTGAAGAGTTATCAGCAATTACACCATATAGCTTCAAACAGTGATTTAAGAACACATTTACTGGTAAACAGTTTTCAGCTGCAAATTAACAACATTCTCCACCTGGTTACACAGGTTAAGAAGAGATATAATGCCATATTGTATCATTTGGTGACTCATTTAAAGAAAATTGCTATTTCAACTGAAATTCTTCCCAGTTGCACAATTTTTCCTATAATCTCTGAGAGAGAAATGCAGTACTGCTTACTATTCAAAAATGTATCTGTGGATCATTTTCAGTAAACGGGGAGTTGCTGTTTTTGCTGGTATATCCAGATTTTTCCTCAAATCCAGCATTTGGATGAGCAAATGAGACCATCTTCAGGAAATAACTGTCTGCCAATAAAGAATCCTTGTTGTAACAAGAAAGGAATGGTAAACTGATTTCTTAAGTACCAAATCATATGGGAACAGCTGATAAAAGGCCTAAAAATATATCTGCAGGGCTAACGCAAATGAGCACTGCTGTTAGCTACACATTTCTCAAAACTGCAATGCGAATGCTGACAGATGCTTGGAGTCTCATTAAGGGAACACACTACTTTTCCTGACTTCTCTAAGTCAAGCAGCAGCCAAAATTCAGTATAATCAACAGCTTTATGGCAGGCAACAGGCCTAGAGAAGCTGTCAGAACAACTAAAATTTTAATTGTGCCTTTTCGCTTGTTTTCATGTTCCTGCCCACAAGTAAAGCTGAGGACCTTCAAGACGTATTGTTTTAGTCACTTCCTAACCTGGTATCATGCTCCATTATCACACACTCACTCCTTTCAGCTGTGCTTACATACCCGAAGTCTTAAACATGTGGTAATTATCTATACTGTAATTATACCTTCTACATTGATTAACAATATAAACTTCATTTCTCAATGGCCATACATAAATGTGGAACGGCCACAAGGCCCTAAGTTAATAAGTACCCCTTCTCTATGAGCGCTCCATGCTCACTACAGCCATGACTTGAAACTGACTGATTACTACTGCAAACGCTACAGTGAATGAGCATCAACTGCACCTGTTTATCTTGGAGTCACTTGGCCAGAAAGCCAACAAATCAATTTTTGCATATCATATGGAAGCTTCAAGAAAGTGTTGGTGTTAAAAAATACACTCACCATGTATTTTGTCCCTTCTACTGACAGATAACTCAAGCAGCCTTGTCAGTATTTTGGATCCCTTCAAGCTCCTGATGGAGTTATTGAGTGAATTAGCTTTCTTCAAACGTACCTGACTCAAAGGGAAGCCTTCCTCCTCCTCCTCCTGATGTACAGCTAGGGTACTTTTACTTAGATTTAAAAACAAATTCTTTGAAGTTACGTCTTCTGACAGATTACAAGCAATTCATCAGTGGAGCCTAACATTTCAAAACAAACAAACCCTTTTGCTTCTCCCAACAGATGCTGCTTGTTTATTTTTTTTTTCCTCTTCCAACGTGGGCAATTACCAAAGCACTGGGAAGCGCCCAGCTCCCCGACATGGCTACCACCGCTTTTACTCAGAGCTGAAAGTTGCCATACGCACGCCTCAGAGACGGTCAAACCGGCAAACCTGGGGGTTCAGAGGCTCCACAGAGGAGCCGACCCCCGCAACGAAGCGCTCCCCGGCAGACACTCCGCTGGCGGTTCCTCCCACCGCTGCCGCCGGACAGAGGCAGCCGGACGGCGACGCCGGCGGGCAGGTTACGGCCCGTCCCCGCGGCGAGGGCTGGCGGTGCGGCCCGCACACGCACGCCGCTGCTCAGCCAGGCACCGCCGAGGGGGGCGCCGGCCACCCGACGGGCTCGTCCCGCTGCAGAGCCCGCCGCGACGCCGTCGAAGCGCAGGGGATGGCGCTCTACCCGCCTGTTCCCGCCGCGCCGACAGCCGTTTAACGGTCGCGCTGCTCCATCCGCCTCCCCGCTCGGCCAGGGCGCTGCGGTCCCGCGCGGGGCTGCCGCCTCGCTCCCTCTGCCGCCGGTGCCGGGGGCAGGGGCGCACACACGCGCTCGCCCCCCGGCGCTGGCGAGCCGCCTCTCGCTCCCGGTTGCCTGCCAAACGCCGCACCCCCAGCTGCCCCCTCGCACCTCGCCTCACCCGGCCGCCACTCCGGAGCCGGGGGTCGCCCAGACGCCCCCTCCCCACCTCCTCCTCCCCCGCCCCGTGGGGTGAGCTGTGCTTACCCCGAGGGCGGCGGGGCGGCCGCCGGCTGAGCGCGCCCGTCCATGCTGGCGGCTGAGGGAGAGCCGGTCGGGTCCCCGGGGCTGGGCAGGCGCAGCCGCCGGGATTCAGCAGGGCGGGCACAGCCGCGGCTCCCCGCCTCACCTGCTCGGGGTGGGCGGAGGGAGGCGGCCCCGCGCTGCCCCCCCAGCGCCTCCGAGCCCCCGAGCCCGGGGATTCCCCGCTGTTTACAGCGCGGCCGTGGGGCGCCTTCGCGGGGCGGCGGCGGCGGCCACGCAAACGGCTCGGCCGGGCTGCCTGCGCCGGGACGGCCGCTCGCTGAACCACACCTTGGGCGGAGGGGGAGAAAAGAAAAAAAAAAACCCCACAAAAGCAAAACAAAAACTTCGCGGTGAGAAACTTGAAACGCGCAACCTTCCCCACTCCGGCACCCGCGGAGAAACAGAGGCTCCCTGTTCCCTTCCCAGCTCCTCCTTTCCTCCCTCTCTCGCCGCCCGCCCGCCTCCACGCACCCGGCTCTCCCTCCAGCGGCGGCCCGACGCCCGGCCGGTGCGGGGCAGGCCCCGGCCGCGGGCTGTCAGCGGCCGGCGGGGGCAGGGCCGCTCCTCTCGGCTGGAATTTTCCTTTCCCCGAGCAAAGCGTCCCGGCGGCCGCCTGGGGCTCAGCCCTTCCCCATTCCAGCCGCCAGGGCGCGGGGCGAAATCCCGGAATCCCTGCAGGTGGGGAGAGCCCGGGCGGCCGGACCCCGCGCCCTCGGGCGAACTGCGAGCGAAGAGCGATCGAGCTCGGCCGCCCTGCGCCCGCACGGGGCCCTGTCCCGGGTGCCTGCGCTGAAGCTGGCACTGCACCAGAAAACACAATTCTTTATGCAGGTAATATTTTGGCCAGTGCTTAACAGAAGTTGAAAAAGAGCCAACGACAAAGCATTTATACCTTTTTTTTTTTTTTTCCCCACGGACAAAAAGGAGAACATTGCATTCTAGGATAAATGCCCCTTTTCTGACTAGTTCTAAGATTATACATCTGGAAAAAAAAAACATTACAATTGACCATTCTATTTTAATATTATTCATAATATGGACATTGTCTAGTAAAATACTGTATATAGTATAATACAGATATTGTACTTCAATAACATTTTGCTCCTTCCAGTATGCCCTTCCCATTTGTACTATGCTGCTTCAATAAAGATTTTCTTCTGCTTTTCTTTCTGCCACTTCAATAGAGATTAAATAACCCTGAAACGGCCTGTTTCAACAGACCCTGGAGGTTGTGCACACCCTGAATAACCACATGCCACTATGAGGCACGCCCCATTAATCTGTGTAGGTTTCTTAAACCAAAAAAATACATCACTGATGAGTCAGATGTATTTTCCATGGTCCCGTTTTCAAAGAGACGGTGTTCGACGCATTGATCAATAAGAAGAACTACAAGAACAATCCCACTGAAGACCTTGTGTAAGTCTCTGATCCCTTTTCTCTTTTGACAGTCCGCTTTCTTTTCTCAGGCTCCTCAAATTGTTTGGCTACTTCCTAGGTTAGGATGGAGGCTGACAATTCCTTTCTATGTTGACTATTCCCGCAGTCAGGGCAGGGTAACCTTCTGCGTTCAGTGTATAGCCTCTGTTTAAGTACAAAAGAACTTCATGTTTCCAATCAGCTACTTCCAATCAGCTACATTGAGTGACTGCATCTTTTACATGGCAATCAAACTCTGATTTGCAAAGGTGTGAGATGATTCAATACTATAGTGACATTTCAATGGAAGACCATCACAGCTGACTGTATATTAGAATAATTACATAAATCAGTGTGATATTGTAATTTCTTCTAATAAACTTTGCTGGACCATCAACACATAAAGAACTGTTGTACCATTCTCTTTAAAATCTCATTTGAAAACCAATATATGGTATAGTCTAATTCTTTTGGCAAGTACTAATGCCATGAAGATTGCAATCTATGGAATAGCTCACACAGGCTAATAATAGAAACTCAGCAATGCCAGGGAGAAAAGTGACATCAGTGAAATAACCTTAAAAAAAAAAAAAAAGTTACTGGTGGCAATATACAACAGAGACTGGGGAATTACCTAAAAAAGTAGTTCACTGAATAATGCCGATCTCTCTGAAGAGGTGAGAGGTTACGCTTATCTTCTTACTCTTATTCAAATCTCAGTTGTTAACTAAGCACATCTGAAATACTGATCACTAGAAACATTGTGGGCTCTAAACTTGAGTGCCTGCAGGCCATGTTCTGCAGTGACGGTTTTATGATGACTAGACTTAAAATAGCTGGTTTTTATGAGATACTGGAGATACCATTTGTCCTAGGGAACCAGTTTTTAAAAACAAATTCTGGACTCCTTTATTTTTTGAACAATAGAAAATCAGTTCTGTGTTTCAGTTTCAAAAGATGTTGACAGAGTCAAGTGCTCTTTTTTATTTTTCTGTTTTTAAAAAGTTCCCAATTTTGTCCTGAACTCAAATGTTGCTCATATAAAGCAAATATAACTTTCACACATAATAAATGGAGGGCTGCAACAGAGAATACCAAGTAAGTGGGCTATTAATAAACTATTCATGTCTCTCCCATTGAATAGCCAAAAGACAAAACATTTAAAGAAAAGTTCCCTAGCTTTTTCAAGCAGATCTGTGAAGATACCATTGTAGCAGTTAACAAAGTAGCACAGTTGCAATAATGTTATCCTTTGTCTGTGGTTTGAGGTAAAACAATCATTTAGCTGCAGGCACTAATCTGTGTGACAGGTCCCCACCCGCTGCGCTCAGTGAATGTACTTGGTGCCATTGTATATATTCAGTATAAATGTTTGCAGATTAATACTCAGTTCTGATTACTGTTAGCATAACCTTCAAGTTATGCTTGTAGTTAGAACTGTTAATTCCAACTGCTATTTGAAGGAGAACTTCTGTCTTAAGTAGAGATGTGGAGTTCCAGGCGGCTTACTAAGTATGGGTTTTTCATGCAAGTTAAATCACTGAAAACAAAGTCCTGCCTGTTCTGAAAAAGCAGTAGTATCCCATGGCATTTTTCGTAACAGTCAGGAGTTGTCCTAGGTGGCTTTGGGAAAATCTCCGTGCCTCCACCCACACGGCAGGATAGTGCTGGTGGTTGCTCTCCTCTGTTGAAGATGGTGCCAGAAATGTGGAATACAAATATTTTGGGATGAAAGATGCTGTAGAAATGTAATAGACCGTATGATTTTCAAACAGGTATGCCCATTATTCGCTGTGGTGGAAGGTATTAGACGTGTAAACAGACCACAGGAGTCTTGCGATATTTTTCACTATTGTAAAGATCTATTTACAAGGCCTTTCTTTTAAAATTTATTCATATATAACAGCGTATTAGTGGCATTTAGTGATTTAGGGATGTAACCTGAATGCTCTCTTAATATAGTTTTGTACATAGAAAATCCTACTGTATCACAGTAGTTGTTTTGAATAACATTGTGCAATGTAGGTGTGAAATAGAATATGGAACTGAAGGGTGTTTTCCTTGTTAAGTTAATTTTATTATGCATAATTAAAATATATTAGAAAGCTGAGCTGTTTTATTCTGCCCATATAGCAGATATGATAAAAATCCATTTTTTACTCTTATAGCATAAATATAAACCAAGGATTTATTATATGACTCTTGCTTTTGCTTAAATGGAAAGTAAAACTGTATGTATTTTTTTTTCTACAGAGCAGGCAATCAGCTTACATCACATCCTGTTGAACAGTTGCCTTTTCTGCGTTTGCATTCCAGCGTGTGGGTGAGGTTTGGGGAAGCACGCACACACATGCATATAGTCACTGAAAGTACTGCTGTAGGCACAGAAACAGGTTTTTGTGTGCTCAGTTGAAGAACACTATCCACATCTCATCCATAGATACACAAGAGGAATAGTGAGCATTTTGTAACCTTTTTTCCTAAGGAGCTCAGAGAGCACTTCTAAATAGTAAAATGTTACCACTATAAATAAGTTAAAATTATTATTCTATTTCTCATCTTAAATAACGTAGGTGCCTGGAGACATGCAATTTGCTAAAATCACAGCTAGTTAACAGCACAACTGGAATAGCACTACTGGAATAGCACTACAACTAGTTGTAGTCTCTCCTCTCATCAGCACACGACCTTAAAGAAAATTGGATGACAATAATAAAAGGTATCCTCTTAGGTGGATCCTATATTTTTAAGTACATGGAAAATTATAAAACTTGTTTTAAAATGAGCAGGTTCAAAATTTGCATCAGAGATTCATCAAGCAGGGCACTGATCCATAGATTTGGTAAATATCTGACCATAAAGACATCCTGTGCAATATGTTGATGGATTTATATTCCATTTATAAATCTGTAAATTGGATTTATAAATCTAATTTACTGATTCAACAGAATAGAATAGAATAGAATAGGAGTGGTTCAGTTGGGAGGGACCTACAATCATCATCTAGTCCAACTGCCTCAGGACTGCATTGGAATGTATAAAATAATGATTTATCTCCTCTTACACACAGAAAAAAGTATAAAGTAGGCCCAGTTAGGACCCAAAGTAGTATAAAAATTACCCTACAGCTGGTTTTGTACCGGTATACTGCTTTGCAATGGAGTCCAATTACAGTAACTAAAGCATCACAGACTCTGCAGACTCAAACAGGATTACACAGATAGTACCACACAGTCTTTGCGTTTAATGTTCTATTTTAGTAATTTATATGTAGGTCATATCTATGCTGGCCATCTACACAAACACAGGTTTTCACCCTGAGAAGGAGATGGATCACATTATTCTAAATCGTAAACAACGCAGTTGTCTGTTTAATGCTTTGTCTTGACAGATGAACTACAAATAAGATTACAAAAAAGTACCCCATATATTGACAGATAGAAGACTAAGTAATTTTTTCCTTTTATAGAGGGTTTTCCCAATGGTTGCTACTACATATAACAGTAAATGCAGGGTCAGATCAAAAAATATTTTTTTTCTTCCACTAATACTGTCCCAAATACATTCTCCTCCTAACATGTACCTTACAGGCATTTACTTTCTTAGAGATACATTGTCCTTTTGGGTCATATTTAAGAGTAGCATGATACTATGATGCATTCCCATTGCTATCATTACCTGTTTACTCTGTGAGTATTTTATTTTTGCTTTTGGATCATCAAGGTGAATGCTTTACCACATTGCATGTCATGATTTATAAGTTATTTTGCTTGCTGAGCAGTGGTTTTGAAAATGCATTAATTAACAATTACTAAGGTATTCATGTGGAATAACTTTGTACTTGAGTAATATTAGAAAGCTTCCGATGATGTGAAGTAGTGAGTGATTTAAGATATAGAATCACATATGCCCTGAAGTATCTTGTTGCAATGTTAATTATTTTTTAAAACAACTTTGTCTAATGATTTCAAATCATGTTAACCACAATAGTTGCAATGAAGGATAGATAAGAGCGAATTTAAATGTTAACATTTAAATTTTTAGAAGACAAGTTCACTAAAGACTTTAGTTCACTAAAGACTTTAGACTACAAGTTCACTAAATTGCTATTATGCACTAAATTTACAAATTACGAATGTTCATACATAACTAGAAAAGTATGCTGTGCAAAAATCCTCAACACTGAAGTCTGTAACATCGAAACACTAAAAAACATTTTGAAGAAAAACACTTTTGAAAGAAAATACATTCATAATATTTGAGTGATTAGTAATGCATTAGTTTATGTCTTATTGTATCATAAAATATTACAAGAAACATAAACTCCTTTTTCTATTATAAAAATACACTTAGATCCAAAAGAGATTTGGGAATTTCTTCAACAGATGCAGAAAAGGTAGCAGTAGCTAAGCCATCAGTAGAGGAGTTATCTTGGGTCCTGAAAGCTCTATTGCTATGGTTATACTGCATTGTGAAAGCAAGATGTACAAGCCCAGGAGAAGCTTTATGCTGCACAAATCTGTATCTCTCGGTACTTTAGCTAGCTTGTCCAGAATTAGCCTGGGTGACTTTACAGGGTTCATGCCTTCTGGACATCCTCTGAGGCACTACGTACATTAGGATGCTTTTGAAGCATGGAGAGGGAGTTAAAACTTAACTCGGCTGTTAGGAAATGCATGCTCTGATTGGAGAACTGAATACATGGGGAGGAGAGAAGGAAGAGGTGCTCCTCCTCCGGAACGCTAACAAGAGAAGAGATGCTGCTCTGTGTGCAGTGTGGTGCTTCAGGGACCTGCTGCTGGAATGGACCCCACAACACAGCTCCTGGTCACATATGTGTATGCAGTGAATTCTAGGGACCTGGAGAAATCTATTTGTTGAAAAAAAGGCTCATCCCACCTTCAAATGGTGGCGGTTTCAATAACACCACACTGCACTCAGTTCTATTTAAGTCACACTGTAGGTACATATGCCACTTCATAGATCCAGAAATTATTAGTGTTCTAAGCTTTTTAAAAGCTGTACTTTTTTTTTTTTTTTCCAATAAATGTTTGAATAAAAGTCATGAAAATATATATCTATAAAGGTTTCAGTCGGAGCACCTGGCCAAGTTTACCAGCTGTGGTAATTCCCACAAGCTTTTCAAACACATTTTCCAAGTATATATCACTTATCGCTATGATTCTAAGAATCAAGAAAGAACACGGATGGGAGTTCAAGGCTGTGTATTACAGCTAAATTTGGCTTTATGTCTAGTATTTGTCAATACTAGAGAGTCAATACTAGGGAGACAAACATTAGTTGCAGAAATTCTTTGAGGTCTTTAGCTGAAAATTATTACTGATCTGAGTTTGAGAGTTTGCATAAATAATTTCAAGTCATTTCAAAGCCCAGCTTTGACTGTTTCTTTTCTGCAATTTGCCAGTGCCTCCTCACAGAATTACCTTGTTAGTGAGGATCCGTGTGTAGTCAACACAACTTGTGCAGACACGTCAAAGACAGTTTGAAACTAGCAGCTGCGTGAAGCTCAGCATGGGCTAACAACTCGTTTTCAGAGCCAGGCTTCCTGGAGAATATGGAAGCTAAATTATTTATTTCTTTGGCTATGCTTAGCAGCAATACACAGGACAGGATAGCTCAAGGGTAGCACAAGTATATTCTCTGGTATGTATGCGCCAGTATATATATCACTGTATCTGCCTTGTAAATAAAAAATGGTAATTAAGCAGCAAAGTAGTCTCACACATAACAACAAGCCCATGGCAACACAGACTGAGAAAGCTGCCTAGCCTTTATGTGTGTTGTATAAAAACATAGCTTGTATACATATCTATTTGCTATTGATTTACCAAACCTCAGAGTATATATTCAGCATCTTGAAACACTTCCAATTTAAGCAGTTAAGTTTCAGCTAAGTTTCATTTTACTTAAGAAATGTACAGCGCATTTTCTAGCACTGGTTTTCCCATTTTTTAAATGGAGGGATTGTGTCCAGACATCATGGGAAGCACTCTCCCTGGCATCAGAGCCGCTGTTATTTAATTCTTTCTCCCCTCCAAACTGCTGTGCTAAAGTCACTGCTTACTATCCACTGAGTATGGCACGGCTTGGAAAATTTTATTCGTATCTTGACTCAGTCAGGAGGGGGAAAAAAAGGCTTAATGATCTAGTTTGGTTTTGTTCTGTTTACTATGGCATAAAACCAAATATAATGATGCTTAGAGTTCTCACATGCTAATTACTATGTATACCTGCAGCAGTTTACGTTGCTTTTTACTGTACATTAACATCTATTAATTCACTCTAGTTAAGTACTGTGTACTAATCACAGACAAAGGTTGCTTGAAATTGTCCAGATATTTTCATTAAAAATAAAGTAAAAAAATAAACAAGTTAGGCTAGACTTTTAAATGCTCCATATTGAACCAGCAAACAGAAATGCCCTTAGCTCAACCAATTTGACTTGGGCACTAAATCAGATCTAGAAGACTGTGCAATGTTTTATGCATAGCAGTAAAATTGCACAATTAAAAGATCTGAAGGTGCAACTTTTAAGTACCTTGTTAAAGGTATTTTTAACCTTTTCCTTTGAAGAGAAAAACCCAACTAAATACAGCGAAAGATTTTTAGTGCATCAGTCAGTCCCACTCCATGACCAGTGTGTAGCTCCAGTGTTTATGCCAGGAGATGTAAAATTGCCACCGTCATTCTATACTGGAGCCATAGGCCACTCAGCTGTAGCAACACTACAGCTATTTCTGACTTTATGGACTGGGGCTAATGTTTTTCCTAGAAATAAAGATTAGAAAATGAAAAGAGCACCAGGTTTATCTTCCCTATCTCTTCCTAGAGAAGACTGGGCAAGTTAATGGAAAAGAAATCCATCCAGTTATTAAATACAAAGCACCATCTCTGGCTCGGGAAGTTCCTGAACCACAGATTGCTGGATGATGGGCGTATTTGTGGAAGTGTATATGCTTTCCCTTCATTCATAGTGTTCCCTCAACATTCATTTTTGAACATTGTCTAAGACAGGATACCAGGCTAGATAAAGACATTTGGTCTGACTCAGAGAGGCCATTCTTATGTTCTGAGGTTATTTAGATATATTTGGAGGTCTGACTTTAAACCAGAAATACCTTTTTTTTTTTTTTTTAATAAAGGTAAAGGAGTGGTATAGATGTCTGTGGTTTCTTTGAACCTACTGTAATAATTATTTTTCAAAATTTTGCCTTCAGTCCTATTTTTTATATTGTAATGCGCCACACCTTTCAAGCATTAGGCATTCAAATTGCTGGTAAAGGCAGTTTGGTGGTGTTCGAAGGTAAATTACAGCTCTGCTGCATGGCTTCCTTCAGTATTGACTTTAGAAGCTCTATGTGAAGTGGCAATTGTGAATGGCCTTATTAACAACTTGAGGCCAGTGTGTGTGAAAGTGACAGCACGGGGACAAGGAGATGTTTTCTCTCTCCCCAGCAGTGCATGAAATCCTTATTGACCTGGCTGAACCTTAAAAGCCAGCCCATTATAGTTAGATACAAGTTCTTGGGCTCCATCCCAGGCTAAAATTCACAAAGATAAACACGTATATGCTAATTAAATGCATCAGAGTCTATTTAGGCCAAACAGTTAAAGAGAAAAGATTGAAACAGGGCTGTGCAGCCCAGATGCAGAAGCAGGAGAAAATGAGAGGAAATAAAGAGTCACCCTAAACAGTTTGTACTCTTTTTCATTTTACTACTTATGAAACTGCATTTGAGACATAAGCAGCTGTAGACTCTAGTCAACATGATATCAATTTGGATTGAGTCACACAACTACTTTTCAAGTGAACTAACTCTTGTCTCTTGATTTTACAGACGGAACTCTGCTGCACAACCCGTTTTAAGTAATTCAAGATGCACTTTAGAAAATCCTTGGCCTAAGGGCAGAAAATGTTGGAAACATTTAAAGTGAATGAAAAAGAATAGGGAGATAAAGCTGCACGGTGGCTCAGGTGATAGATTCCTATGAGGGCGGAAGGAAACAGTTTTAAAACAGACCGTGATTAGCAAGGAAACATGACATTTTTCAGCATAACATATGAAGACTGAGATGAGAAGAAGAGAACCAAGAGATAAAAATGTCCAGCAAGGCCAGACTAGATGGTTAAGGAACATGAAGATACAGGAACAGATTAATAGCACAAGTAAAAATAATGTTATTGGGCTGGACAGATGGTTAACCTTGTATACTGAGGTTTTAATTCCCAAGTCACTCTGTAGATCAGCATGACTATTAGGCTAGACTGTATAACTATTTGTCATAATTTCTAGGAAATAAACTTTTTTTTTTTTTTTTTTAACTTTTTCAAGCCACCCTTTTTCCACTCCACATGCCACGGATGAAAAAAGTGCAGAACGCATAAAGAAAAGTGCAGTGCTAATTTTGCCATGATTTCATCTTTAATCAAGAGTGAGAGAGTTTAATATTAGTACTCTTCGAGGTCTGCACTGCAAGGACTTTGATCAACTGCCTAAGACTGAGTCAGGAAAACAGATTTGTTACTGACTTAAGGTATGAGAAGATCAAAAGCAAAGTGATGCAGTTTCATCAAGCAGTTATCATTCCTATTTAAACCTGAAAGGTAGTGAATGTGAATCTGAATTTAGGTCTTTCAAACTAAAATGGCAGAGACAACTAAACTTCTAATTATCTAGACTACTGCAATTTTTGGCTGGAATTACTGAATATAAAATGAAATTATTTTTGCCCATGTTTTTCAATAAAATAACAGATTTTAAATCCTTCTTACAATAAAAATTGTATCTGTTACAGAATAAATTTGTAGCTGACAAAAAGTTCAGTTCACAAAGATTTAAACCACGGATAGTTAACCTGAATAAGTCTTTATTCAGATAATACAATGCTTACGAATTGCAAATCAGATTAAATACATGTTCTGTTGAAGGCAAAGCAAACAGTAAAAGCCAATCTGTTGTACTCTAAGAGTCAAGGAGTCCCAGAAACATGTATTGCTTCTCCAGTAAAACATCACAGAAATTAATCTCTATGAAGAAGACAACCTATTCTACTAATTCATCAATGCAGAACAGTCAGACATCATGGAGGAACTCCAGCTTACTGGCTTCAAGATCCTTTGTGATTCTTAGGGGTGAAAATTTACCTGATCTTTCAAGGTTGAAGCATAGGTGTTTTCAAGGTTTTCTTCTTCCTACCATTCAGGCTAAGAAGTCTAATTTTTCAAAGATCACAGATATTTAAGTCCTCATTTCTCTTTAAATGAGTTCAGGTAAAAGACAAGACTCAGATAGGGATCACTTCGATGAGGAATAATGAGTAAGGGGGAATTATCTCAAACTATTTAAAATGTACCTGGAAGCTTTTTCATTTTTTTCTTTCTTTTTCCTAATAAATCTTACTGTGGACAACATACACCTTGCTTTACACATGATGTAATACTATCTTGTATACTTTTTTTTTTATTAAGACTTCTAGTCCTGATGCTACTTAGAGAAGTTTTTTCATGCAGTTTATGACTGAAACTTTAATCAGAAGCCTGTTCACCTGCACGAGGCAGACAGCTGGAAACTGCTGTCCTGTCTTCTAGTGAATTTGTACCAGGATTTCCATCTGTGCTATATACCTGCCTGGAAGGGTACCAACAACAGTTCCTCATCATTGCAAAGATCACCCCTAACTGATGGATCTTTCAATGTCATTTTTTAATACAGTCCACAGTTTTCTCTGAGTTCAGAGAAAGATTTGAACCACAGTGCTGAAGGAGAAAAAAAAGCCAAGAGACAGATTTCAGAGCAACAATTTTGTAATACATTGAAGTTCTATCCTTACATATGTCCATTTTTCCAGTTTTAACTGAGTCTCTCTCTTAACTCCAAATTAAATCACAAGATATATTCTGAAAGTTACTTCTGTGAAAGAATCCTAGACATCTGGGGCCTATGATAAGAAAAGAAGCACTTTGCAATCTTCAGCAAAATAGAAAATGGGGGAGATAGTGAGGGCAGCGTTCAGAATTTATTACCGCAGCCACTGTGAAGGGAATCTTCTCTGAAGAGCTGCAGTAATTACATGTAGCTAACTGTTACAAACAGGAATCTAAGTTGTATACAGTTCCTTAAGAAAAGACTAAAATCTGGAAGCTTTCTCTGATGACTGTGCAAGTCAAATATCATCCAGGTAAAAAACAAGAGTACAGCATAGAAAAGATATCCAAGTTCAGTATTAATATGAAAGAGAACACCAGGAATCTGTCATGTGCTTAAGTTATGAACAACTTTAACCTGGTGCTGGGAAGAAGAAAGTGAAATAATATTTTTTTTAAATCCTTCCATGCAACACAGCTTACTCCTTGTGTTTATCCAGCAAACCTACCTTTCCAGAGATCTCTCCAAGTTGCACCAGATACGAGCGAGTATCACACATTGCAAAATGCCATAGCAGACAGCAATCTGATTAGAACTGTAGCATTTCATTTGCAGTCTGCTTCAGTTACAGATTAACAGGAAGGATTTAATCTATTGAAGGAGAAAATTAGTAGCTCGTAAAAGCAAGGTATGAAAAAAAGTATGCTAGAAATTACAGGAAAACTTCAGGACCTGATTGTAGTACCTGTTTTAGCTTTTGCATACAGTTTATCATTTTTATGTGAGAAGTTTCATCAAGACTAAATATACTTTCCAGCGATATTAACAGTTTCACCTTGTCCAACGAAAAAACACAGCAATTTTACTGATTTGTAAAAGGCAGCTCAACACCTCTTAAGTCAGATATCAACTTTGCATAGTAGGCATGATAAAAAATGTGACTTATTTGGAATAGTGGAATTATAATCTAATCTATTAAACTTTTCATGATTGCCACCATGGAACTGGTGGTAAAGGAATGGAGTGGTAATGCCTTTTCCCACTTCTACTAGAAATCTCACTTCTTATCTGATTCATGATCTACTTCACCAGCAGATCCTGCTTGAATAGTATCCATGGTTAATCAGCAGTACATGAAACAGAAAAGAGGAAAAATAAGATCAGTAGAATCCCCTGCCAAATTTAACAATAAACAGCAAGTTCCAGCAATTCCTCCAGTCCTCCCTTTCACTACCCAGAGGCATACAAAAGTCAGGTAACTGTTGCAATTGAACGTCTTTAGCAACATCTGACCCAGCAGACCTAACAGTATTTTTTGTATTCCCATACCTAGATACATGCACTAGGCATCAAAAGCCCAATTTACTAGAATATTATAAAGCCCATTGTAAGGATGGAGGGATTCTGCAGTTCTACAGAAAGAGATCTCTGTGTCAGCCAGCAATAAAAACTTCCCTGAATTTCTTCCACCTGGCAATCACTGTAACCCTAGTCACTTTTCAAATTGTTAAGGCTCATAAACTTTTTTACTGGAAGTGTGAATAAGCAGAAAGGCCTCTGCATTAAAAATATGATTGAGAGCAAGAAGTCTTAGCGCACCATCTGCAGTGATTGCACTCAAATATTTATTATCTAAATTCCACTAAGGAATAATCAATAAGCTTTGTCAGAGAGCTGATGAGAGTTCAGAGGAGAAAGCCGTGTGTCAAGCAGCCTGTGACAGTATAAAGAGACTACAGAAATATATGCATCCAAGGGGAGAGCTGTCAGGCACTTAGAAATTGGCATATAGCATTCAGTTACTCTCAGCTTCATGAGTACACACTGGATTATTACATGAAAGGAAACTGCAGTTCTAGTCATACTGTGTGCTGCAGTACAGGTGTGAATTCTGCCAAGGATGACCTTCCTTATCCTCATCTCGGCGCCCTGGATTCTCAGTGATATACTTCACAGTTACTTGACATAATGAATACAGACTTCCTCAGAATATTGTCTTACGGCTTGTGATAAGAATGCACACCAAAAAGTAGAATGACTAGTCTCAAAAATAGGCAGAAACTCCTCTTATTCCTCTCTCTCTCTCTGTTCTTAAAACTCTATTCTCAACTGCTACAGACTCCTAACTTTCTAACAGTCATCTTCTCTTCCAGAGACACCTAAGGATCAACAACTATCTCATGAATAGGATCTCAAGTGTTCTGTGCTTCAGCTTGTCTCTTGCGCAGACTAATACTGCCCTGCCAGTGTTTGTTCAGCAGTTGCCATTGTCTGATACAATGGGCCTGGGTTACCATTTATCAGACCTGTTCTTCCAGCTAGTCTACATTCCTTGCTCTCTCCACTTCCAGGATGGAGAGATCCTTTACGAAGATACTTCCTGAGCCTCCCGAAGGGGCATGCTCCCTCTTCAAGAAAACAAAAATTATCACTTTCATCCTAAATTTAGAATCGAAACAAATGCTTTGTAAAATATTTGGATTAATAGTCCTGACACAATGATCTCTTTCCTCTTATACTTGGTTCCAATAAAATAAAATACTGTCTTTCTACACTCTAGAGTGATTTCATTATGCCTTTTCCAAAATTTTTGTATTTGCAACTTCTACTGTTCCCTGCAAGTGCAAGCTCTGTGGAGTAGCTTTATTGAAAAGGAGTTTAAGAGTTTAGCACTGTACACAAACTAAGCGTAAAAATTTACTAAAATGCAAAGGGTTAGAAATTAGTAATAATAATACTTCTTAAAACTTTATAACTAAAATGAGAAAGTAGTTAAGCAAGCCAAATGGTATTTTTGCTTAGGAAAATTCCTGACCATCTCTTACAACTCTTCTCACAACCACATTTTTCAGCTGTTTCATATATAGCCAGCTATAAGTTCTGAGAGTCTTTACAGAAGGCAGGTATACTCAGTAAACTAAGTATCACAAAGCTCCTGATTCATTCACCCTTAACTGAGATAACCATAAAAAACCCCTTGAATTCACTGTCAACTGGAGAGGAATGATGTACTGAATAGTATGAATGCCCTCTGCAGGTAGAACAAGAAATCGCTGTAATTCTGTGATTGATTTCAGTTTGCCTATTTATTAAGTAGGTACTAAATAAACAAGTCTATATTAGTCCTTATTAGCCTGTGCTGACAGTCTGAAAACTGTAAATAGTGCAGTGGTATCTCCTGATATCATTGATAGACAGTTGATAATCTATCACAGACTTTTCACCAGCCACAAAGACAGGCTGTGTCTACACTGCTAAATTACATAGGAACGTGGAGCAAGATTGAACCCTGCTCCCTTGTTCATCAATGCTGCTCAATTGTTACAACACTGCTGGCATGGTTTGACTGTACCAGCTAGCATTCTTCCCATACCCTCTGTATAACGCTTTCTATGAGTGTTTACCAGCCTCATGAGCTGCTGCACATGCTTCACATCATTTTAAATATTTTGAGCTGTAAAAAAATCTCTCTCTCTCTCTCACACACACACTTGCACGCAAATTATGCTTAGAGCCACAGCAGTAGTCTATCTAGTCCAGGGAACACTAAGGGCCAACTGGACATAAGCAGCTCTGTGCCATTTGGCCTCTGATCTAGAGACCAGTCCCCTCTCTCTAAAGCCTCAATAACCTTCTGCAAGAGCCAGGTTTTGAGACAATCAATACTGTATTTTCCTGAAGGGCCAGTTTAGTGTAAGGGACACCGTATGTTAGGTAGCCCACAAGCATCAGGTGAAAAGCTTCCCATTGAAGCTGTTATCAAAACAGATGCTAAACCATGAGGCTTACACAGGCCTGCTCTGGGCCTACTGCTGTCTCTGCCTACTACATGTTGCCAGAGGTTTCAGAGCCTCTGTCACAGCGATCTCCTGTTCTCCACAGAAAAACAGCAGTCAGCAGCTATTGCTCGCCTGAACTCTGTGACATTCAGCCCCATGACCTCCATCTCAGCACATCCATGCTGGTTTTCTGATTGGCCAAGTCTACTGTGGATGAGATCAACAAAAATATAAATATGTGCACTCAGTTTAAGAGAAGAATGATCTCACCCCCTAGAGAAAGATGAATGTGAATAAAACTGTTTGAAGACTATTATGAATTCAGAGTAGGAAACAAGGCTTTTAAACACAGTCTTTAATGGAATAAGAGGGCTGATGGACACCATGTGGAGCACAGTAAATGTCATATGCAAAAAGAGTAATAAAGCAGCAAAAGTACTAAAAAACAAAACCAAAAAAGGATGGCAGTGTGATAAATAAAAATCCATGGCCATACTTAATTTTAATAGTCACCATCATGCTTATTATTTCCAAAGGAGCTCCTGACCACTTCCATGATCACATGCCCAAAACATCTTACTTCAGGGTACATTCAATATACCCTTTGTCACATTTTTGATTCTTTGTTAACACTCTCTCTTTCCAGTACAGCTACCTAGAGGCAGTTACTGCCATTGTGAAGCTTTTACTATTTAAACAAAACAGCTTCATTAACTTGCCAATACATTTAATTAAAAGCAGACTATACACCTTGGGTGGGGTTCAGCAAAAGCTCCCAAGCTAGGCTCCTTTTCACACTCTGTTGCATAAACTGAAGTGAGTATTTATCAAGGTGTCTGCAAGTGAAATATCCAAGAAAGCAGCAACTGTGAGGCTGCCAGCTTTCAGTGTACCTGGGCATGTCATTTGCAGCATCTAGAATACAGCATGTCAACAGGTTGTCACAGCCATAGACTGAGACTTAGCAGGATGGCAGAGCATGTTAAGTTTACTGCATTTTAACACAGGCCAATGCTTGCTTTGTGAATATTAAATTAACATTGAATTTTTTGATTTGCAGAAGGTTTTATGGTTAATATATTGTGTACAAAATTCCTAAGGCTTTTAAGATTACTAGCATATCTTTGCAGTTTAACTTCAGCTCAAGCAGAGATTCCTTCTATTTTTAAAAAATTTAATAACGATCATCTGCAGCTTCCATCACCCTTCCAAATATCATTACAATTATTCTTAAACCTACAAGGCAAACCATTATAGTATGACTAGGAGGAAAACCAGAGTTTTAAGATTAAAACTATTAACATTTGAACTGAAATTAAGTAATACAATAAGATAAATGTTGAAATCAAAACCAACAATTATTGCTAGAAGAAAACTAGCAAGGATTCAGATATTAATTTCCAAGAAATGTTGGGTATTCTGCTCTTCCATCCTTATTCACATTTCCATTTAATTAAGAAACGTGTAACAACCATTCTATAAGGAACAAAAAATAAAAATAAATGAATTGAAAACACTCCATCACAACTCGGTTATGCTGCTATTAATTTTTGAGCACCATCTGCTGGTCTGCTTCTAAAATAACCACCAAATTTATTTACTGCCGGTAACTTCTAGATACGTATCAGGTCTTCTATTTGCTTATCACTTACTTTGTTACATATTTATTAAAAGTTCCCACGAGTCATGTGTTATCATCACACTAGAGGAAATAACAGAATTCGTGTCATAATGGATGGCTATTGAGGAGATGAGTTGGAAAGGTTAAAATAGCTGATCTGTGGTTTACATAGGTTGAGATAAGCCTGTCACAGTGATGTTTTTAAGCTGAAAAGGTTTCTAAAGTAAACTGAAAATGAAAGCAACTTGGCCACTGTTTTCATCCTAACGTACCATATGTCACCCCTACCACAACTCTTGTCAGCAAGGAAAAGAAGAGATATCACTGCCAACTTTTATTTCTTGTAGATTCTCAGATACTACTGGAAAGAGTTAGAGAGAAATCTACAAAGACAGAACCTCATCCTCAAATCTATCATCATGGTTACTTCTTGTTCACCTCTTGCTCCTAGCAATACAGTGCCATCTGCTTTTCTTGTCTTTCTCCTTACTCCATTCAAGAAAGCGAGAGACCTAACATTTCCCCTAGGACAAGATGACAAGGTCCCATGTTAGGAGCCTGGATTCTGACAAGATTAACTATTAAATCTGGAGCCTTATTCTTTTTTCCTTCTCCCTAGAACACTAAATCAATATTTACTTAATTTTGCATTTACCAAAATATTTTTTTAACATAAGAAGTCTGTACTTGCTTTCTATTAAAGACACTAAATTTATTTGCAACTTGAACTGCCTTGCAATGTCCCGTCTGGAAGACGGCATTTGAATCTTGCCACTTTCTTCCCACACTTCTGACAAATATACTTAAAAACCATACACATATATAATAAATTTTTAAATATAAATTAATTTAAATAAAAATTAGTTTCAGCATCAAACTGAAGGTACAATCCTCAAAGCCTAGATATAAAATGCTTCTCCACTGATATGCTGAGCAGTTATTTAATTAATTTGAGTATTGAATTATTGAGTAGTCACTAAATTATCAATTGAATTATTCATTTATTCATATTCCACAATTGTTTTGTCTACTGCTTAGAATATTGTAGTCAAACTGGTTATACTATGTGTAATGGTGAATATTTCACAGCAGACTGTTGTCAGAGTAAAATCTTGATTCCTGCAATATTCCAACTAACACTTACAACTTTTCCATTTTTTCATGTTGAGGGAAATAAGACTGCTTTAGCATTTTTAGTTAAACATATATTTCAGGACTGAGACTTTAAATCCAAGTAAAAGAGCATGCAGAAGGCTACTGTTTATTAATGGAGTGTTTTCAGAATTTAAATACGCTTAATACTTCAAGGAATGCTAACACTTCATAAAAGAGAAAAAAAACCCAAATTGTTAGTCTGGATCAAGATGGTTCTAAAAAGAGAAAGTGCAATGAATTCTTAGTACTCATTAGTAATTTGCAGAAATGGACCACTCGGTGGATAAGGAGTTGGCTGGATGGCCGCACTCAGAGAGTGGTGGTCAACGGCTCAATGTCCAAGTGGAGACTGGTCACCAGTGGCGTCCCTCAGGCGTCCGTGTTGGGCCCGGCCCTGTTCAACATCTTTGTCGGCGACATGGACAGTGGGATAGAGCACACCCTCAGCAAGTTCGCCAATGACACCAAGCTATGTGGTGCCGTCGACACGCTCGAAGGGAGGGATGCCATCCAGAGGGACCTGGACAGGCTGGAGAGGTGGGCCCGTGCCAACCTCATGAAGTTCAACTGGGCCAAGTGCAAGGTCCTGCATCTGGGTCGTGGCAATCCCAGGCACAAATACAGACTGGGCGGAGAATGGATTGAGAGCAGCCCTGAGGAGAAGGACTTGGGAGTGATGGTGGACGAGAGGCTCAACATGAGCCGGCAATGCGCCCTTGCGGCCCAGAAGGCCAACCGCGTCCTGGGCTGCATCAAGAGGAGTGTGGCCAGCAGGTCGAGGGAGGTGATTCTCCCCCTCTACTCTGCCCTCGTGAGACCCCACCTGGAGTACTGTGTCCAGTTCTGGAGTCCCCAACATAGGAAGGACATGGACCAGTTGGAGAGGGTCCAGAGGAGGGCCACGAAGATGATCGGAGGGCTGGAGCACCTCTCCTACGAGGACAGGCTGAGAGAGTTGGGGCTGTTCAGCCTGGAGAAGAGGAGGCTCCGGGGAGACCTGATAGCGGTCTTCCAGTACCTCAAGGGGGCCTACAGGAAGGATGGGGACAGGCTGTTCAGTAGGGCCCGTTGTGATAGGACAAGGGGTAATGGGTTTAAATTAGAAGGAGGGAGGTTTAGATTAGATATTAGAAAAAAAAAATTTCACAATGAGAGTTGTAGAGCACCGGAACAGGTTGCCCAGAGAGGTGATGGATGCCCCATCCCTGGAAACGTTCAAGGCCAGGCTGGATGGGGCTCTGAGCAACCTGATCTAGTCAGGGAGGTCCCTGCTTCTTGCAGGGGGGTTGGACTAGATGACCTTTGAAGGTCCCTTCCAACTCTAACCATTCTATGATTCTATGATTCTATGAAATCCCAAGGGCATTGATACAGAGTTTCATTTACAAGAATACTGATAATAGAGTTAGTCCAAAAGTAAAGATCCTGCAATAACATTGTCCTGGTTTCAGCAGGGATGGAGTTAATTTTCCTCTCAGTAGCCAGTGTGTTTTGGATTTGGGATGTGAAGAATGTTGATAAACACATGGGTGATATGAGCTGTTTTTAAAGAGATCAAGGACACTTTAACAACTGTCTGGCTTTCTAGGTCTCGCTAATGTGCAGGTGCAGGAAGCTGGGAGGGATACAGACAGAATAATTGACCCAAACTGGCCAAAGAGAGTATTCCATGACATAAATGCCACCCTCAGTATATAAGTGGAGGTTGGCCAGGGCAGGTATCTGCCTTCCTGGCATCCGTCCCTCTCTCTCGCTTCCTGGCATCGTTCCCTCTCCCTTGCTGGCTCTCTCTCACTCCTTCCCTTGCTGCTTGGTTTCGTTTCTGTGATCACTGCTCAGGACAGGCTGTATTGGTCACTGGGAGATCAGGTGCTGAGAAATCACGCATTGTTCATTTTGGATATATTAATATCCTTATATTGTTATTACTGTAGTTTTCCTTTGTTATTCTAGTAAACTGTCTTTATCTCAAACCACAAGTTTTCCTTTCTTCCCAATTTCTTTCCCCCATCCCCCTGGGGAGGGAGAGGGTGAACGAAAAACTATGTGGTGACTAGGGCTAAACCACTGCAAATATAAATAGAAATGTTTCTGCAATTCCTTTAATATTCCAATTAAGATACTATTTTTGCATTTGCAAACCAGCAGTTTAAAGGTTTGGTTTGTGCTCTTTTATTTGTTCTAAAAGGGGTAGGTATACTATAGGGAAAATATATAAACAACATTTTCTTTATCATTGCTCTGTAGAGAAGGAAAATTAACTAAAAATGTTAAGACAGTAGTTTATTCAGTTCCCTAGTTATATCTAGTTCTCTTAATCTTTTAACACTAACAACTTATTTCACCTGGGTTACAGTAATATTCTTCATAACCTTGTACCAGTCCCATCATACGCTGTCTAGCGCCCAGCGCATAGGATCTACATTGGCAACATCCCACTTATTACAGGAAACCACTAGAAGCTGTTGCAGAAGTTACTAAATCTCATCATAAGCAGTAATTACTTGTAAAACATCCTTATCTCAACAATTTAAAAATACAGCCCAATGAAATATAGTTGCCATTGTTAAAATACTGATGTTGCCAACACAAGTTCCAAGTGAGTTCCCAGCTCATATCTAACTATAGCACAAGAAGCACAATGTCAAGAGGTTTTTGGCTCTAGTTTTGGAAGTATTAACCAGCAGTTGGGAGTATTTGCAAATTTTCAACAAAGTTCCTTCCTCAGTTCCAGAAGGCTCCTCTTTTGATGCCCTGCTAAAGTTTCAGGATGTTTTTCTTGTTGCATCCTGCTTTAGTTCCAAGATATAAGCCCTCTTGAAAGCCTCCTACAAGCTTCACAGTCTTCCAAGAAAAAAATTACAATAGAATGTCCATCTAAGGAAGAACTGCATCCTAATAAAAGAAGGTGGGAACAGACTACCAGCAATTAATAATACAAAGTAGCATGCAACAGAACTCAGAGAATATTTTAGAGCCAATTCTGCTCTAAGAAGTCCACAATTCTTTACTGTTACAGATTGATTTATGTGTGTATTGGAAGAAACAGTATTCCTATCTCATAAAGAAGATTTGCATTTTTAATGCTTATACTGATTTCCTGGTTCAGCTGACGTTTCATAACACAGCAGATGCCACTAAAGTGAAAGACTAGTTTCTAATTTCCTTGCATCTTTCTGCATTTCCCTGACTTTTTAGACAACAGTTGCAGTGCTTCTTCAGAGAGACAGAGGTAACTAACTCAATTCCAAAAGCTTTAATTGGTTTAGAGCAAGCAGAATTGTTAGTATCATTACCAATCGTATTGTCAGGCAATACAAGACTGGATATAAGCAGAAAGCAGGTAAAAGCATCATTATTTAATTTAAAATATCAAGTTTCCTGTGCCATCTTATCTGTATTTTGCATGGGCAAGAAATGAGATAGGGTCTCTTGTCCAGTTTCACAATGAGTAACTTCTCCTTGAAGTATCATGGCATGGGTCTTCAGTGCACCTGCAGCATCTGCAGGGTTGACAGCTATTCCCTCTGTTAAAGCTTTTCATACTCTCATCTCTCTACTATAAAACAGAATACTGATACAGCTCACTCATTCTCATGGTCTTTTCCTATTACAGTGCCCTGCAAACCACTTAAACCAACAGACTGGGAACACAGGGCTGAAGGAAGGAATTACAAGGAAGAAATTATTGATTCCCACTGCTTTTACAGCTGAACCTAACTCAAGAAAATGGGTGGTGCTTCACACCTCTAGGGTCTAGCTCCCCTTCCTCTCTCCAACGTGCTGGTTTAAGCCTTCTGCATCCACGTGCTATTCCCACAGTTGGGACAAGCCTCACAGAGCCTACCAGCAATGATGTGATATGCCATCCTTTATACACTTGCATTTCACCATTGAAGCCTACCATTGTTTTATAAAACTTGGATTAAATTACATCTGATTTCTGAAAGACTGAGAATGCCAATTCTCCTATGATAACTGGGTAACTTCACACTTGTCTCACCTCTCCAGGCAGGTTTCATGATGGTTTATGAAGTCTCTGAAAGGACCTCTTTTTGTACAGTTTAAAAATTACCATCTTAGAAGAAATAATCTTTTTAACATCCCATGCCTAGTCATGGGATGGGAACAGATTTAATATATGCTGTTAAATGTATGAATGGAGTCTAAGAGCATCATTTGTCTCACACTGCAGGCAGACTAGCACTGTTAAAAATGTTTGGTGTCAGCATACAGCAAGCCATCAATTTAAATGCTGTAAAACACTCTGTTATAGTATTGTCTTATATCTTAACCTCCTTCAAAATTTAATTTTAGGCATTTATCTTTTCTCTGAAAGATAGCTAGCTACATAGTCCTGGGAAGCTAATAATCCTGTGAAAAGTCATGTTATTTTAAGACACCTATTACTCCGTAGTAGGCCAATGCCAAGAATTTTAATGTAAAGAAAAACAGATGGAAAAGACTCTGCACTTCACACATCAGAGCACTGAGCTGGGATAGAAAAGGACCTGATTCAAAAGACAGACAAGCCTTTCTATGAAAAAAATAAAACACAGAAAAGATGGAAAGAGAAGGAGCAAATGAGAAGTGAATTTATGTGACCTGAACATTATTTAAATATGCTCACATCTTATAATCTCTTTTCCAGGTTTTTTTTTTTAATGTTAGTGCCTAGTCAAGTGACTTCTTCAGTCAAATAGCGTAGGAAGATACTTTTATTTTCCTCTTCCCAGCTAACATCTCTCTTGCAATATGATAGAAAAGAACTGAAACTTACTTGCTGAAGTTCATGAGAAACATTTCTTTTCTATGATATATAAGGGTGGGATGAAAGGAAAAAGCTAGTGCTCAGTGTACGAAAAAGACCCGATAGGTCAAAAAGTTACATAATTACAGGGACTTACATTCAAAACTCTATCTTAATTATTTAAATTTTATCCAAGCAGTCAGTTTTGGCTTTAAAAGAAAATACTTGTCTTTTGCCTTCAAAATTATTTTTCCAAATGAGTTGATATGAAAGGAGGCCAAAATTAAACAGTTGTCACTTCATCAAATGTCACGCGACTCCAGCCATGCCCTCTCTGATGACCTAATTAGTGTTCCAAAAGGGACAGGACTGTCCTGTATTTGAACATATTCTGTACAATAGGCTGGGTACTGCTTTTTCACAAGAGTTCTCCTGCAGTACTACAAAAACTAGAGTAACTACTAACAACTTTGCCTACATAAATAAGGTATTTGATACCTGTGTCCTTGTCAGAAGAGCCACCAAATGCAGTGAACCAAGCATGGAGACATCTTCTATGCCTTTTTTACTCAAAAAAAATATTTGAACCAAAAATAAAAGCAAAAGAACCCTCTGTCACCCAGTGACATATATATGTTACTGATCCATGATAGGGCTAAACATAATGATTGAGAAACAGCACAATATGGCCAAAGAATAATAATCACTGCTTATGTTATTACAGCACCTAGGCAGCCCCGTCATCAATCAGAAGCCACTATACTGTAAGCAGGATAAAACCACAGAAAAGAATAAAATAGCCCCTCCCTCTAGACACAAAAGTCATGAAAGACGCACACAACATACCACCACGAAATCTCAGTCAGCTGGTCCTGGCAAGACAGCATTATCACCACTGTCAGTTTTTCCACCGCCATCAAGACAAAGGACATCCCTGAAGAGTCAAATGAAAATAGGAGATAAGTGGAGCAAGCTGTGTGGAATTATTTCAGCACAGAGCTTTCAACTTGCTACATCTGAGTCTGCCAAGTGTACTGCTTGAGTCAGACATAAGCTTTCCACAGAAAGCTGATTTGCATGATACCACCTAATGGCAGGTTTTACAGAATGACATCTATAATTTATTCCTACAGCATCTAATAGTCATTTTCACTTAGTTTCTAACTTTCTTTTTGTCTTCAGCTTATTACTTCAGTATTTGTAAGAATTCAGTAAGTCCGTGAATTTTATTTGGAATTTCCAGTGTTTAGTAGCCATTGTCTCCTTTAGGAAACCACATATGAAAATTCAGACCTTCCTGAAGTCTTCTCGAATGTCTGCTGCATATGATTCCGGGATTTAATACAACAACTATAGCTTTTCCATATGATATTGTCTTATGAAGCACCTAGAATAAGCATTTAGCTAGGAGGGAACAGAAAAACAAGCAGAAAGAGGAATAATCAAATAATCTAATTTTTCTCCATAAAGAGTTTTGAGTCAAATGTTGAATTTGTACAAAGCATGCACCTGAATCTCATCATCTCCAATAGCACTGAATGATAGAAACTGGAAAGCTTCTATTATTTCTTTCACTGAATTAAAATCCTTTACTTTGTAGAATTTATGCCAATTCTAAAAAAGAAAAAAAAAAAAATCCAAACAACAAATGGTGCAACAGTTTCTAGTCTGAAACTCAAGAATTACTTTTTAAAATTAGGTCTCCATGTAACAGAACTACTACAAAAATATAAACCTTCTTTGCATTATGTTTGTTTTTTGGTTTCTCCTGTTCCTGCAATGGGTATGTGTTCAATCTCGTGTTTTGCACTCACAATATATTTATTTAGTCTGATACTTTCTTGTCTTTCTCCCTGGCTTCTATTCAGTGTTCACTGCAGACAGAGTGTAAATAAATCTTCACACTACATTTGTTTGCTACTGAGTTATAAATACTAAATAATCTACTAAACAGATAAATATTTTTCCCATATCAGATTGGGATAATATGTGTGATAGGAGATATAAAGATTGTGTATGTGAAAAATATATAGAATTATGGCCATTTAGCAAACCTGAGCCATTACGTAGAGAAACTTAAGGAGGGAAAAATCTCTAGGGAGTCTATGACAGTACATAGGGTTTGTTCATCTGACAAACTTTCAGGAGAAAATATTTCGTGAATATGCAGAAGTCTGTGATTGATAATAAGCACACTGCTCTAGAGAGTCAGAAACTGTCTGCTTAGCTCCCGTAAGAATAACAATTGTACATCAGGTGTCCTGAAATGCCTTCTCATTTAGAGAGAGGAACTTGGAAGAAATAGTGAGTCACGCTACTAGCTTTTGATTTGAAAACCCTGCTAGCAAGTGCTTGTGGAACACTGCTGTTCTCCCTCTGCCTGGACTCTGTGAAGTCCTGTTACCACAGAGCATTTGGAGCTGGGGACACCGCTGCTTCCAGCACTCATTCCACTTTGGCATACGGCACACCTCTGCTTGAACTACTATGCTAGTGGTGAGATCCTGCACATGTTGAAGTCAGTGAGAGCATCCCAAGGGATTTTACACAGCTAGAATAAACCCCAGTCTGCACTGTTAACAAGCCAAAACAAGATAAAAATCTGAAAAGATACTGAAATGAAAAAGAAAACTTTATCATACTGAAACATAAAGAGCCAGAGGTTGCGATTTGTTAAGCAATGCTAAATACTTCTAGCTTACCAAACAAATCTGCTTTAGAACTACAAAGCTGAAGCATACCCTGCAGTGCAAAAGTCTGTTCAACAGTGTAGCACAGGTAATAACTAGTTTTCATTCATTCTCAGTGCGCTCCATTAAAACTACCAGATTGTAAATTACTGCTTTTGCTTAATTTTTAGTCACAGAAATACACTTCTGTTTAAACCTTAAATTAAATATATTTGCTAGTAATTATTTACTGTGGTTGTCCTTTGCTGCAATGGTTTCCTTTAAGTTTACGTATCTTTCTTTTCTGTTGCATCAAGACTTACCTACTGTCATATTTATAACACCTTTATTTTTATATCCTTGAAAGACTTGAGTATTGCTTTTGATGATAGCCACAACTCTATTTTTAGGAGTCTTAATTGTTTCCAAAATTGTTATTACAAAATAAAAAGGTGCTTCTTTCTGCATTCAGACCTCCTAGGTCCTAAGAAAGCATATAGCACGCTACCGTTATTTGTCATTTCAATAAAGATAAAGTTACACTATGTAATATGGGAAAGCAAGGAACCATAGCTTCTACAAAGCCATCAGCCAAATAGCATTTAATGTTAAATCCTGGCATCCACGACATCGGACTTCCCTTTTTCAATGTACCTATGGTTGGGAGAGGCCCATTGTCACCTGGTAAATTCATGAGCGAAAACCACTGGACATATGATTACATGAATGCAATTAGCTTTGGCAATTAACTGAAAAAGAAGCTTTATCAGAAAAAAACAAAACACTTAACTAACCATTACTACCTCAGACTTGTGTAAAGTAAGACTTGTGTAAAGACTTTAATAGAATCAGAGGACTAGAATGATAAGGAAGTTTAGAAAGTTTTCCTACAAAACCTCCTCAGGCCGCACATGCCTGGCATATAGCAATGTTTCTACGTAGTTTCAGAAAGAATAAATCTTTACAAAGATGGTTTACATAAATCTTTTTAAATTCACCTGTGTGGATTTATTCATGTAAAACCACAAATTGTAACAATTACAGTTGAAATTTATCAGTTACACTTCAGCCAGAATACAAAACTGCCCTTGACTCAAGAGCCAGTACAAAGGACACTTTCAGCACTAAAAGACAGTTACTGCAAAATCAAAGACAGAATTAACAGAAGTCTTCCAATTTAACAGCAGACATTTAATACACAGAGAGAGATCCAGATATGCTTTCTCAGGACTTAAAAAAACCCTCGTACTAGGGTGTGCTAATAAATACACATTAAAAGATTATAAAATTAATAAAAACTAAATGACAGCATTGAAACACGGGAGATGTTTAAATTCCTAGACATTTCATTTATAGCTTTTAAACAGCATTGTAGACCAAGTTAAAAAAAACGCAGCCTTATTTAACAGGTTTGCAAGTGATTCAAGTAATGTCCACTGAAAGGCACCTCTGAGAATTTCTGTTTCAACAGCTAAAACTTCAGTCTTATCTGGAAAAGAATGGCAGCATAAAACCAAGTATGTAAATACAGTTATACAGTTTAAAATTCTTAGTGCATATCAAAACATAAAAATTCTTTGTTCCACTCCGCTTTAAACTGGCGTCTATGGCTTGTTGTGAGATGTACCTGATCTAGCCTGGAGATTTGTGTGCTACCTATGGTGGAAGTGTACTGTTGTGAAAAGAAACATTACTAGGGAAGCAGTAGAACATTTCTTTTCCATGGCTACATTCCTGGGGATGCAAGATAGTCAAAACAAACCCAATTGTCATCACTAGCACACCGACAGCAAGAATCAGGCAGGATATGAGGTTATCTGAATGGTTCCATCGCTCTTTGGACAGCCTTAGATAACACGCTGTTGGGATGATAAAAACAAGTGGGGTAGCACTCAGAACTCCCTGTGTGTGGGAAACAACAATAGAAAAAAACCCTCATAAGCACATATACTTAAATGTGAAAAACAAAAACCTAAATTTTAAATGGTTGTGATCAGTTTGATGCAACAGTCAAGCCAGAGAATAGAGGCCTTTTCCAGTGCTGCTATATGGAAAACTTTCTTTACAAAGTCACAAATAACTTGCAAAAATATCTGTAAAACTATTTGAAATAATTCAGATTTATTTAAATGCTTTTGCTTTACTGATACGGAATAATATTTTACGTTGCAAGTACTATTAAATCTGATTACCAGAAGTTTCTCAGCTTCAGAAGTACAGCAAAAGTCCAAACATAATAGTTCTGCAATACTGTAACTGACTTAAAATATTTAAGATCACTCCATGTAGGAGTCTAGATGTAATACTAACTTGAAAAAAAAAAAAATGGAAACACCATGTAGCAGTTCAAAGAATTCTGATCAATTTCTACATTTATGACCTGATTTACATTGATTTCCCTATGAAAAAGCTCCCTTTGAGAGAGTAGAATGCCCTCTCTTTTTAAAAATTCATCTCCTTTAAATACTCTCTCTAGACCGGAGCAGACAAAAAGCACCTGCTTAAATGCTTTTTATAGCAAAGCTACTGCAGATTAACACATCAGTTACATGCCAAAAGAGAGCATTTTTATGCAGGAATTTTGAACATTTACTTTGTCACATACTTAAACATGATGTTTCAATGTAATTATGGTGTGGTAATAATCCAGCCTACTGAATATCTTTGCATTACTGTTTGTACAAACTTTTGTATATTTTATATATATATATAAAATACATATTTTTTATATATCCACCTCCTAACTTTTATATCTGAAAGTATGATATTTCCACACCCGCTTTATTTACTAAAAATAGATGACCTGAAATAGAAGATAAACTGTTAAGACAAATAACGTTGATCATAAACATAGGTCAGATTTTTTTTTTTTTTTAACGTTTCCTTTGATTAAATGTACATTCTATACCAGAACAAATTGACTTCATCTGGTAAGCCTACTTTGATAACTAATAGGCTAGGACTCCAGTAGACTACATGGCAGTTCCAGTCAACCAGAACAGTTACATAAATGTGTTAAAACGGGTTCAAGTCAGTAAGTGCCTTGTGTGGCCTGCCCGGTAAGCTTCATCTCTGCTGTGAGATGTAAACAGGAATGTTTACTGGCAAACAAAGCAGTTTCCTCCTAAGAATTGGATACTCAGGTTATGAAGTCACTCAGTTTTGATCCCTGTTAAGCCCTAAGCATGGAAAAATTCCATTTTCTATCTCTGTGGTCTCACTACTATTGGTTCTTTCTTTATCTCCCCTCCCCCCTCCATGTTGTTTTTTGCCCCTTTGGCACAAGGCAGTCACTAGGATCTGCCCCTGTGTCTAGCAATTTGACAACTTTGTCATAAGCAGGGACTAGAGAAAGAAATGCTAGATTCAGTCCTGCAACAGTTAGGATGAGTATTTTAGTGATTTCCACTGCAGTTTAAATAAATTCAGTAAGTCATAGCCACTTGCTATATCTCCAGAAACATTCTAAAAGCCCTACCCAATCATATGAACTTTACTTTCTGAACTTTCTCCTTTAATTATCCAATTTTCAAGCAGTAAATAATTCCTTTTCTTTCTACTAACATTTCTACTGACTACTATGTCAAATTACCTAAGATCTTCAGTAGAGCTGTGGATTTTTCAGAGTTCTGTTTTATCAAAAAGTGATTTATTAAATAAAATAGTACACAGGTTCACTTACATTCAGCTCCAAAACTATTCCAAGGCAATCATACACTAATGATACACCAGTCGCCACAGCAATGATAACTAGCGTCACAACAATATGGAAAACTGTTGAGAGGTTCCCATGGAAAAACACATTGGCAATCACCTGAAACAGAATGACAATTTTAAACGTAGATTTTGCTCTTTGTGCTAACAAACAGCTTATTTCAAATCTTCTAACCTTTGGAAACTAAAAGAATGGGTGAGAATACACTGACTGAACTTTACCTATTTTGCTTCAAGATAGCATCTTCACCTGCTTCCAAAAATAACTCATAACAAGCATTACTAGAACTGCAGAACACTTGTAAGATTGACCTAGTTATACCTGCGGGATTTAGGGTACACTTACTTTCTTCTAATTTGTTCACCACAGAATAAAAAAAACACTCACAATTATTCACTGAACAGATGGATTTCCTAGATGGAGATACTTTCACAAAGCAAAACTAGTAAGCATGATAAATACACTATTTTTGTCTATTCTCAACAGTGGCATTTACATCAAACTTGAAATTTTAAGCAGTCCTGATATTACTAAGTAATTATTAATATAATATTGGATAATATTATAGTAAATGTAATACAAAATTATATTGCCGGAATCTAAACAGTACAACCATACTCATACTCACTGCATGCAGCAGGACTGGACATGCTGATATTTCTTATAAATCAAATACTGACTTCAGCTACAAGATGTATTATTAATGTTAGAATGTTATTAATACATATCAACATAGTGAAAGGGAGAATGTAATAAATTCTTACCTCTCTGGTCACAAAACATTCAAGGGGGAAGGTCAGAATTACAGTAACTCCATAACAAAACCTTCCAAATGTAACAAGGTTGTCATCTCTACAGTAGTTTTCAAATATATCTCCTGAGGCATAGCAAAAAATCTATCAGTTTGAACTTCATGTCATTTGTCTGTTTGCAAATTGAAGTGTAAATTACTGGAGTTACTGTAGTAATTTAGACTTTCTGATCCCCTCTCCTGACACATATCAAGAAACCCTAGTTAAAGTCACAAATTACATCCAGGAGGAACTTTCACCTTATCCTACTAGTAGCAGTCTTTTTATTTCAAGTAGCATTTATCTTTCAAAAAGACTTTAACATATACAGATTAGAGTTTTTAATCTGTTATTTTCCCCTTAGCATAGATTTTGTACGAGATACTGGTGCGTTTTTTAAAAAAAAAAGGTGATAGATTCAGAACAAAAGCTTGTATATAAAAGATCTATTTCCTTTAAAAATGTAATTCATAAAATAACAATTACACAAGGAAGTGTCACCTCTGGAGAACTGCATTTCACTGAGAGTATCTAACAATAGTTAAAAAGCATTGCTAAAGAATTCAAATAATCATCTTGCTTAGTGTTTACTACAAAGAATCTGGAATAATGAGCTATGACGCACAAGAGACTACAATACAATGATCTGATGATCCATCAGGTATTTTCAACCCGACCACTATACTGTCATATGATTTACTACTTTAAGGATCACAATGGCACTGAAGAAGCAACAAGGTGTACTTTAGAGAAAACAGTCAAATGATTTTGACAGGGGAGACAGAAGGTAAGATGGAACCCTCTTATAGTAGAGTCATACGCTGAGGGATAGCTGTAATCAGAACTTTTCTATGAAATATCTCAGCCAGTTCGCACTTAGTCTAGCTACAGTTTAATCTAGCACAGTAAATTATTCTGCATAAACAGCGCTGGAGGCAGGAAAAAGGAAAGACGAACCAGTAACCCCGATCCTACAGTTCCTCTGTTCTCAACTACCTGTTGCTGCTTATGAGGAAAGGAAAAAGGTTGGAAGCCTTCTCCTACAATTTGGAACAGCACTATCAAATAAGAGACAATCTGCTTGCTTATGAAATGTGTATTTTTCCTGAAGAAGCTAATGCACTGAACATATTTATGCCTTGTTCCTCTAAAAACACCTTTTCCACTTCAACAAAATTACCTTAAATAATACGATGCAACATTGATTATACATATTTATACATAGATGTATATTCATATACACACAGAGGTGACAATAGGATTAGTTATAGCAGAACAGCTGTTGTAAAGACTGGAAATCTCTCTAAGTCAGAGCTAGGATATGGTATTAGCACAGACAGGAAAAGATACAGGAAAATGTACAGAAATACATGTAAGCCATCCTGCAGAAAAATCAAGGCAATTTTTATTCTTACCGCTCTCTGCTAGTGGACTATTTGGCTAAATTACAGATGTTCAGTCCTCAGAAGTATTTGAATTATGGAAGTATTCAAAGGCAACTTTCACCAGTGAGGCTTACACTTGGGAATCTGACATCTACTGACATCCTGTTTTGATTGTTGAGTAACTACAAGGAATGTCCTAACTATTTCTGTCCAAACAGAGTATGATTTTGGCGTTTTTAAAATCACTGAGATATTAACAGCAAAAGGCAGACAGAAAGGCAGAAATGCAAGCCGTACAGCAAGCACCAAAATTGAGGGATTGAGCAGTTTACCTTCTGTGTATCCTGTAAAAGTTATATATCCACATGTAGCAAACACTATACTGATAATAACAGCGAATGAGACAGACACATGTGTGACTCGAGACCAGTTCTTTAATGTGGGTTCTTCCAGAGACCCATATATTAAAAAGCTGTTATGGCTGCAGATGAATGCTGAAACACACATCACAGTTAAAGCAAATGTATGAATTCATGCATATAAAATAAATTTACAGAGTGTATATTCCAAAGTAGGAGAGACAGAGCAGTTTGAATCCATTCACTATTAAATATAAATATCAATCCTGCAACGAGTGGCAAACAGAACTTTTACTTACTTACATGATGAAGGTTTATATCCATCCCGAGATGATTCTGATTACATTACCCTAAAATGCCATGCCATTTCTCATGCTCCCCACCTCCATTCCACCTCTACTTCCTCATCCTGCTCTTCTTTTTGTTAAGAACCCAACAGCAGTTTTGAGATTTTTTTTTTTTTTTTTTAATCCACAGAGCCATGAGCCATTTGCTACATTCAGACTTGCTATGACAATGATTTTAGGCAGCAGCAAGCATTGGGAGGCCTCAGATTACCCCAGTGTTAACAAGAATTAACATACCAGATCCTCCAGGCAGGAACATGTTTTATAATGAGGATAATAGAGGTGAGTTGAGACTCACCTGAATGGTTCACTGTGCTTAATTGGAAGCAACAGGTACTCTCAATAAAATGTATGCACCACAATCTAAGATTTTTCTGTTAGACATCACCCAAGAGAACGTAGAATAATCACAGCCTCCTCAGCTTATCAATTAGAGTAACCCTATTCGTGCAGGTGTTTTAAGATGACCTGGACACTCAAGCTGGATTCATGTGCCACACCACTGTTTCTGCCACAGTGGCAATAGCCTCTAGGGCCAGATGGGCAATGAGGATGTGTCTTAAACCATATCAATTAAATTCACCCATGGATGACTCAAAGTCAACTTTATTTTCTTCTAAACCAGCTTAACATGAATATTAAAAAAAATACAATTAAAAATATGCAATTTCTAGGTCCAAAATATTAAACAATTTCTTACAGTCAATCTGAATATTGAAAATAAAAAAAAAAACCCCAAACTTACCAAATGACATCACCCCAACGGCTTGTAGTGCATTTGATTTTGCAAATATCCATGCATTTTCTGATTTGGGTCTAAAACAGACATTTGTTTTAACAGATTATCCTCTGTTCAACTAACAGTTCTTAAAAATAATTTAAAATATTATGCTGTAATACAGAACTTCTAGTCAGATCTCCAGAACTCTCTGAAATAGGCCACAGTGTTAACCAACAGTAAGTTGGAACTAGGGAGACATCCTCTCATCTCCCTTGTTTTGATTAAAGTATTTCTACAATCATTTTGCACAGCCAAAAATGTCAGCCTGTTTCAGTGATCAGTTTTGTAAATAAACTTTTCAAGTCATCATATACCAAGAAACAGCAACAGGGAAGGTAAAAGCTGTTACTGATTCTGGCTAAGGTTATCTCAACCCAAAATCTCTTCTGACTATTAGAGGCAATTTCTTCCTTGGAATTTCCACGTCACCCATGCAGCCTAGAGATACTTTTTTCCTGGACTACAAATCAAGTGAGGCAGTTTGCCTTTCCTTACACTTTTTCCAGCTATTCCTCATAGTAAAGCGATTCTGCTGGTTCCCGAGGGAGTGACAAAACAAAGTGTAAGAGGGTATATGGAGACCTTAATAATCAGGCAAGAATGTAATACCCCCCACATCTGCTCCTCTAAGATATGCCCACAATTGTGGACATGTGGTAATTATAATTCTTAGAGGATGATCACACAAAACCATCAGCAAACTTTGTTAAAATCCATTTGATGCATGAACTTCCCCTCTGATTAAAGAGCCAAAATGACAGAAAGGAGAAGGGACACAAAGCATTACTTTCCAGAACTACAATTTGCGAAAAATATAAAACGAAAACCACAAGCCAGCTGGACATTATATTTGTAATATTAAAACACAGACAAAGGAACAGTATAGAGAAGCTTGATCTCAAAAGGCTGGCTGCTTCTAACTTTAATTGCTGGTCTTATTTAAAGGGAAAGCTGCTGCCACCTGAGGCCTTAGTTGCTATCTTCCTACTGCCCTAGAAAGCAGTATGGCACTCATGCCAGCTCTGTGAAGGTAGCAATGACAGCTTTATCTCTCCCTCTATCTGATAATAACTAGCTGGTTTTGACAGCCTAGAAGCATATGCCATGCTAGGTCTCATTGCTTTCAGATGTTTAAATTCCACACCCATCCATTAAAAAGAAAAAAAAAAAAGACCAAAAAATGTTGCTATTTCCCCTTTCAAAATTCATATCTTACTATTTCTTGAGAGCTCAAATATTTAATCCTTCCTTTTCTAAATTAAAAAAGCAGATTAAGCATCTAATGCACATTCAGTTCAGACTTAGAGCACCTTTATGGCTCTTAAGCTGTGGTTGCTAAGCTTAACTTTGAAGCGAACAGAATCTGAGCATGAAAACCAAGTTCAGTTTTTTGTCCTTAGATGCAGTATACTGTCTTGACTACTGTAACACATGCTTCTAGTCTTAAGCAGCTGAATATGGCCCTCTAAAACATTCTCAGACTCAGCATGCAGTGTAATAAATACTACAGATGAAATAGAGATATCTGGCATTTGTCTTGTGAAACAGGAGTTCCAACCCACTATAGCTGCTGTAGTTCCTCCCACAGAACAGACTCTCTTAACTTCATGCCACTGATTTCAAATCACTAGAGATGTCTGTGGACAATTCATATTCATAATTTTGAACGTATTATTTTTCAGAAAAACATTAGCATCTGATTGGAAAAAAAAATCAATAATATTCCAAAATAGAAATAGAATATAGAAAGCTAACATTACAACTGTTTCATTCCATAACCACTAGAGGTCAGCTTTGAACGAAGAACTGCTTTATCTGACACCAGAGTTTGAAAGTCTCCTTATCCCCTTCTCTATTAACAGTTAACACTTAGATTATCCAATACCTTATAAAATAAAATATTTTTTAAATGCACAGAAACAAAAAATGCTTTTGTCTGAAACATTTCTGTGAAAATGGTACTTCCTATGCAACAGTCTAGCTGTTATTATTATATTATAAGCTCCTATAAACAGGGATTTTAAAAATGGAAAGTAGAAAGCACGTGAATTTCAGTTGAAGTGTTTTGAATAAAGTGGCCAAATAATCAATTAAAAAAAATATCACGGGAGCTAGTTTTCCACCTGCACAGTGTTAGCTTATGCACTAGCAATATGCAACAGACCAAAATACAGCTTCGCTTTACAGATAAACGACAAATCAGATTAGGAGTATCATCTGGGGGAAAAAATACAAAAGAACAAAATCTTGCTTATTTAGCAGCATAAGAAGATAAGTTCCTTTCATTCTAGTTGCAGAACAGAGAAGAATTTTGGATCCATGATCTGAACACTACCAGCAGATTGCAATGTCATACAATGCACGTTGCTACAGAGGACACATGCAACAATATATGACTGTTTCTTACAGTAAGCCATATACTGCTGCATGCACTTTGAAAAACATTTTCATACCTTGGGAATAGAGGGGTGTCATACAGCTGTGATACGTAAACTAAGAAGTGAAAGCAACACAGTAAGAAATTTCATTTCTGAGAGTTTAGAACTAAGAGTCAACAGCTCTAGAGTTCAGACCATAGCACGACAGATCACCCCCAAGTCAGGAAACAGTAGCTGTTAGTTATGGAAGAGCCATACAGTAAATAATCACTTAACATAGCTCACAAGACAAATGGCACCTAATGGAAATATCAAGTGTCCAGGTAAACATACATACATTCATATAATGCCCACATGCGCCTCTGTGTAGGCAGATGCACGCACAGGCTGAAAGAGCCTATCACGAGAATACCAGGTAACACTATACCTACGCCGCTTTTTCAATTCTGCTGCTACTATTGCAGATGGGGGGTTTTTTTTTTGGGTTTTTTTTTTGTTTGTTTGTTTGTTTGTTTGTTTTTTGAGAAGGACCTTTGTTCTGAACAGTTTGACCTACATTCTTATTAGGAATTGTTAGGGAAAGATTTTAACTGCTGCTCATACAAGAATAGCAGTAGCTGTGAAAATCCATGAATGAAAGAAACTTACTGCTCCTCACTCAGTGTACGAAAACACAGGCTATGCCTGCATAAACACAAAGTTTTTTTTTTTTCATTCTGGAGAAGAAGGAGAAGTAGTTAGATGAAACACAATGAAAGTTAACAGAAGAAATACCTACGTGATACTAAATGCATTTTTTGAGAGCTCTACTGTGTATCATATATAGTAGAAGTTGTAACACAAAGTGAAAGCTGAGAGGTAATAAAATTGTGATTCTTGGAACAAAAATAACAAAAGATTGAACAAAAAGACATTCCAAGGGAGATCCCAGACAGGAAAAAGTCTCATTTGAAAGTAAGACAACAGAAACACAGACTGACAATTAGAAATGTCCATAGGAAGGCAGAGAAGCCTAGCAATGAGGAAAGCCTAGACGTTAAGAAAATAAGACTCTACCCAGTATTCAGTACACTTAAGGGAAAGTATAGCATAATAAACATGCTAGTGAGTTCAAAAGTTTTGAAAATACTATTGTTTATCTACATAAGAACAGGGGAAAACGAAAAGAACAAATGAACGAGGCAGAGGTTAAGACCTTCTAACAGGGTAAAACGCATTTCACATCCAGATCATGAAAAAGAGTTGGACAAATTTGGTTTCAGTCTGAAACAGCCTATCTTCTACTTCTTATAAAACATTTACAGTATAATATTCCCCACCTTAAGACCGACACTATGCAGATGCTCTTGGAAGTTTCTCCTAGAGATTTATGCATTATGCAGACACTGACGTTATGACATCCTTTCTAAAACAACATCAAATTAAAATGATCTATCTTTATAACCTACATAAAGTATTGCTTTTCACAGCAATGAATCTTAGTTTCAGCTTTGAAGCATTAAGTTATTTTATATAGTACTAACACTGCACATTTACAATTTAAGATAATTCTAACACATTGTTTTTGATCACAGTAGAAAAATACCCAGCTATAAGCAGGTGGAAATAAAGAATCGATCATCAAAATACATTTTTATCCAACATTTTAAACTACTGAGAGTAAACTCTGGGTCCCGAACACTGGATTTTATATGCAGGTCCATTATGTCCTTCGGGCAACAATAATAATTTGGATGATATTAATCAAAAGCAAAACTAAAAAAAAAGTACCTCAGTTTCATATTTGTCATAAGAGGAAATAAATTAAACCAAATAATCCCTCACTTTTTTTTTTCCAGAGAACTAACAAGAACATAACATTCCTATAACATCCCTGAACAACCTGCTCCACTCCCAAAGCAACTAAAAATGCAACCCTTCAAAAATTTATAATTGCTGTTTTTCAGCCTACAGTTTCAAGCACGTAAAATCATTAAAAACAGTAATAACACTGTAGTTTTGCTGATGGTCTAACACACTGTGGAAAGCTTCTAGGAAAGATAATATTCTCTGTTGCCCAAAATAATAGATACAATTTTCAACTAGAACATGAATTGCATTTAAGCAAAAAGACAGTTTTATAATTCCTAGATAACCTTGTTGTACCTCTCAAAGGGAAGCAATCTTCACTTTGAAAAATCTAAAAGTTAGGTGAAAAATTGATTACTGCTCAGAGAGTAAATATCCAAGTGGAAAGATATCTGACTGGATTCCAGTGGAATCGGACCTGAGTCCAGCAGTTTTGAATGTATTCAGCAGTAATTTGAATGATGGAACAAAAAGGAAGAAGCATCCTTAACAGAATGCTTGAAATATGCAGTTAACACAAGCATGCTAGAGAACAAGGTGAAAAAGAGAAAAATCATAAATATGTTGGTAAATGGAGAAATCATCCGATAAAGCAGTATTCAATTCGTTAACAAAAAAATTCTACAGTTATTCAGAGGAAAAAAAAGGCTTCATGAGAACAGGGCAGCAGGGAACAAGTGAAAAAAACCCCAAATTTCATGAGAACAGAGTAAAAAAAAGCTAAAACTGCCTGCTCACAGTTCTGCAGAGAAGGGCTTGGTGTTTCTGTTAGACTGCAAACTCAAGGCATGTCCATAATGTCATGCTATTTTCCAAAGAGGCAAACGTCAAACTAGGTTGCATAAACAGCAACATGGCAACTCCCAAAAGACACAGTTGAAAGGGACCTCAAGACACTTTGCACGTAAGACATGTCAATCCTTCTCTGCTCATCAATGGGAATACCATAGGCAGTTGAGACACTGCAATATCACTTTAATTTAATTTAAGGCACCCATTGAGAATGATCATTAGCCCAGGAAATGACAAGAGAAACATTAAAGGAACCGTGTTTGCTTAGTCTATAGAAAGGATCACCAAAAGGGGACATGTTACAGCTGTTTACAGGTGTTTCTTCAAGCCTTTGAAAAAGAACGAACAGTTTGCTCTCCATACCCACTGTGGTTAGGCCAAGAAGCAATCAACATGAAATGCAGTAAGAGAGTGATATAATACACATTTAGGAAGAGTTCATTAGAAAAGACTAGTTAAGGACTGGAATGGGAAATCATGAAATTGCCAAGAACATACTAAACAATCACCTGTTGTCAATGACAAGCATAGAATCAACTCTGCCATGTAACAACAATGGTAGGATTAAATATTCTCTCTTGGCCCCATCATGCCTTTATCTAGGATTGTACAAATTCTTTTCCTGTATGACAGATTTGAGGACTGTGTTTCATAGCCATGAATTTTTATTTCTAAAACTCTTTGAAAATTTAACTTCTATTTTATTTTAATAAGGATTCACAGTAAATGTGGTGTTATTTACTTGGTTCACTTGTTATATATTAGTGTTCTTTATTCTCATTGCAAAAAAAAAAAAAAAACAACAAAAAACAACAACAAAAAAAGAGAGAGAT
>WHYT01016804.1:522110-553285 GCA_009806455.1 Tetrax tetrax
ACAACAAAAAACAACAACAAAAAAAGAGAGAGATGGCATACCATTATACCATGAACAAAATATTAGGAATATTAGGAGAGGATTTTAATAAAGTATATGTCCATTTCTATCTGTAAAATACAAACAGTAAAAAAAGACATTTACAGAATAGTTTCTGAGGCAAAAAAATTCTAGTTAACAGTATCAACTTGCTAGATGCATTTTTGAAAACAAGAAGTGTAAAGGCAAAAATGGAAGACTCTAAAGAGTTAAAAAGCAAAACTTCAAGAGTCACTCAAACCTCAACATTACTTATTGTAAGAAAAAATAAAGCCATACATTCCATAATTTTCAGTGCTTCACAGCTGTTGAGAAGAAACGTTGCTACAGTAACAAGGTCATCAGTAATCATTATATATAGCTTCCTCCTTTTTTGACAGAGGGTTTTGAGATTACCCTTTCAAATACCCCTTTAGCACACAGTATGAAACACATGTTGCTTCAGAAAAATGGAGGGGCAGCTGCGGGGGGGAGTTCCACTTTGTTCCAAGTGCATCATTTTACGGATGACAGACAACATGACCTGGTAGAACTTTAGGAACTGCTATTCTAGCCATCTTCCTAGCGCAAAACTTGAATGCCCTGCAATTAACCCTTGTCCCACGGTAGTAACACAAATGATCAACTAAACGTAACACTGCTGGAACAATCATGGTGGAAGAATCCACTTCTTATAGAAACATTAGAAATACTATATAAAACTATTATTTCAATAAATAAATAAAAAAGCACATTCAGAAATAGAGTTCATTATCTTTCACATTTAAAGGATAAGGTAAAAGGCAGACTTTCTAGGCCATAAAGGAAATATAATAGATTCATAAAACTTTTTTTCAGTATAATTATAATAATACCGTGACAACACACACTCATGTGTACTAAATTGTCTGGAACACTCCAATGTTAAATATTAAATACTACTTTCAGACTACGAGCTCTGGAAAACAGTTTTGCATGCTCATATTGTTTTCTCAAATGACAGAATAAAGTTTTTATTATTGTGTTCTTTTTTTCTTTTTGTTATTTGTATTCCATTTTTACGGCGAAGTCATTATATTAACAGAAAAATAAATACTCCTAAAATACTATCTATTTTGAGATTGTAAACGTAGGCCATCTGACAATAATGGACAAAACGAAAGATTTTTCAAATGACAGATAATCTCACATGCCCATTCAGAAGTCATCTGCTTAGCCATATCACCTGCAATTTCCAATTAATCTGTAGTCTTTTTGTATTACTGTTAATACAGATTTATTTTTTCCAATTATCTGCCTCTCCCAAAACAGCCACGCTCCAAAACTATGCAGATATATGTAATAGTGAAATAACAGATTAAATATGATCAAAAATTCACTTTATGGCGAATGAAAGAATACTCACACTTGTGGACTGAATGTTACTGTTCTCACCATCACAATAACCAGGATGACAATCGTTAAAATCAGAGAAATAAGAGACACCTGTAAAGGTAAAAACACAAATTCAGTCAGTAAGCTACTGAAAGTTTGTCTTCTAAGCAGCACAATGCACTTTTTAAAAAAAGAATAATTAACAACCAAGTAAAGTTCTAAATACCACACGTCAAATATTTATAATTAGAAGGCTTGTGGTATATCTTTTAATTTGTTATTTATTTTGAATAACTAGCCAATTACAATTATTTGTCTAATTTTAAGTGATATTTCCATTTAAACATTTCTAAGAAACAAAGTTCAGCATTTCAAGATCAGGCCTATATTACCCAGTGCTTTACAATATTTGAGTTCTACTTGCAGTAGATGGAAAAATTCCAGCAATTCATATGGACACCGAAGTTTTGCTTGAACTATTCCAAGTTTTCTGATATTTCCTGGGACAGAAGACAGTCTGAAATTCTAAAGTATTTAATATGCTCTAGCCAGACGTAATTGAGTTCAAATACATTGTTACAACTGGCACTTATTTTCTTTTTACAGAAAAGTAAACCAAAAATCAAATGCTATTATGATTTACCTTTCCCAGTCTCGCTATGTCTTTATACAGAGATATAGGCAAGGTAAAGATGATGGTGGTAAGAAGAATTACGAAGTGACGGTCAGTAAGCACATTATCTGGTCCAACTGAAGCAAAAAAGAAAACCTTGAGGGAGCCATACACAGCATATGCATAATCACCAGAATTCTGCAAATTCAAACCAAATACATAACATATGGGATACATTATATCAAACTTTGGAAGTCTGGCCTTTGTACATATAGACTAGTATTATAATTTCTTTCATTGTGCCTAGGTCAATATAGATAGGCTGCAAGTAAAACATTCTACTACTTCTTTCTGCCATTTACTCTTCAGGATTTTTTAACACTGTGTGTTGACGTCAATTACTGTGCTGTTGAAGATTCTTGAAGAACAATCCTAAAACAAGTTAATTTTGAGGTTTCTTTTGAGCACCTTCTTTCTTGCTGTCAGATGGCTTACACTTGCAAAATACAGATTACCATGTCAAGGCAACAGTAATGTTATAATATTCTCTGCAATCAGTGGGATTTATCTGTACAGCTGGTGGGGTTTTTTTTCAAGCCAATGACAAATTAAAATAAAACATATCTCAGCTTCCTTCAGGCTACCATGAATTATTATGGCTGGAAAGCGACTGGCAATTGACATGGAAAGCCTGTGTTCAGTTCCCTCTATTCTTTGGGAGATTATACTGTTTTCCCCACCTCTTTCCAGGCAGGCATTCTACCAGCCAGGTGAAAAGAAGTGCCATGTTGGGAGTTCTGCTTATTACAGAAGTCGTATTGTATATAAATTATTAGATATTCACTGCGACTACCAACCTGATCAGGTATTCACAGAACAAGAGTGTGACAGTTAACACTGCATCCACACCTTACAGGCTTCACTTACTGAAAATTATAGTCCTCCCGTGGAAATCAAACAGTTCATACAAATACTAATTTCCACTTCATTGCAGACATGTTCTTTTTAGTTTCAATTGCCAGTGAAGAATGTTTCAACTTAGCTGGCTTTGTGCTCAAGTAGATGGCAAACATGCACACAAATTGCTACACTAATTGTGGTGTGAAAACTTAGAGCACAGGAAGGGTAATGAGCGCCTGAGGTAAAAAGCAAAAAAATGCCACATCTGGTTTTGCAGAGCATATCTAAGAGAACCAAAAGTTACATATGCAGTTCACAACCAACTATTACAAACATGCTTAAATAAGCATTAAGTGTATTAGATTAGTTGCAAGTCAGTCAGATAAAGTGCAGTTTCAGTATTCAAATGATTATTATAGGAAATATCTAAAAAAGATGGAAAAAATATAATGACCTTGTAAACATATCACTGCAGAAGACTCCTATTTGCTTAGTATTTCATTGAAGCATGTGGTCTCTTCACTGACACTGAGTCCAATGATAACCAAGGACTAGGATTCATAGTTTTTATTTCAGAAAGACTTATTTAAAATAGATCACACAAAAAAAACTCGCTCATGCTTCAATTTCTTAATTTGAACTACATTTAAAGTAACAGGTGGGACTTCAGACTGATACAGGATGCGAACCCCTCAATACTTATGCTATATTCCTATCCAATACATTTTCCCCATTCCGAATTATTTAAATGCATCTTACCTCCAGGAATTATCCGAAAAACTTTAGTTAAAGTGTCTCCTGTTACTATGTTGTAACTGATCATAGCTTAAAGAAAATATTTTTTTTTGTTAGTAAAAGTCAAATATGAAATATTTGATAAACATTTAATATACTATTTTGTAGATATCAGGATTATATGTCACTATCCCTCTTGTATAAATTCTGGCTAGCACCACCAACTTCTAGTTTCAGGTTTAAAACAAAATTTAAAAAAAATTATTTAATGCTCCCCTAAATTTATTGTTTTTAAACAAGTACAACCTAATCAAGAATCCAGTCTGATAAGTAAAGCCATTGTGCTGACTTGCCAATAAATTTACTTCAGAAGAAAAAAAGGCTTTTAAAAAATGTCTGTTTGCAATGGCAGTTATTTTTTCTTTTCAAATTCTTGTTTCTAGTTAGTAAAGTTCCTCTGTTAGTTTAATAATCAGTCCTGCAATCAAATCCACAGGACTTTCCAGCTCATGTAAAAAGTTAGCAAAATCTTTAAACCAGAAGAAAGAAGACACATGAAGATATTGGATACAGACTTCCATTCCTTCCTCTCATTACTGAGAATGTGGCCTTGACATTCATATTTCATTCTCACCTTATTCTACACTAGAAGTCTGTCTATGTGTGTGTACGCATACGACATTTATATACTCATAGGGTCTTCACCATTTAGACAGCATACATATAGGTACTGACCTTAACTAATGCATAAAGACAGATTGCTGTGAAATTTTAAGTCGTTAACACTATTTATAGAAATAAATTCAAGCACATACATATGTATTACTAGTTCCATTGTAAGTACTGAGATCTTTATAATTCTTTTCCATATTGTCTGTGAAGTAGTAATTATACTCTTTTTTTTTTTTTAAGTCAACATGTGTAACACTGTCGCCTGCAGTTCTTAATATTTAACCAGTGAAAGAACGAGGTAATGTGGAAAAGCGTGTTATTTATAAAACTTAAGCACTTATATTTTATGTGAACTTACCAATAAATGGATATAAAAATTGAAGAGTTGAAAGAATTAGATAGCCTACAAGACCATAAGTTTTTCTGACAAGCTCTTGATAAGTCTTGGTATTGGAGAGGTTTCCTCCTTTGATCAGTAATATAATAGAATAATCTGTTAAAATATAAAATTACTGTTAAAAACAGTATGAACCAACTTGTGGTTGGTTAATGCTCATCTTTTTCACTCCTTAAAAAAAAAAAAAAAAGTTTGTAAAAAGGAAAATGGTGGTACTGGGAAAAGCAGGGATGGGAAATATCACAAAGAATCTCAGTTCACGAAAATCAGGAATTACAGGCTCATATTGGAAGGAAATTCCAGCTTTCCCAATTAGGGACAGCAGAAACAGACTCATTTTCACGGGTTTCCAGTATGGACAAAAAGAATAAGAACTATCATGAGCACCAAAAAAGGAAAAAATCATTTAACAATGCAGTGGGCTCCTGAATGGATGGAGCGTTTGATTATATCCTGAAAGAGGGTAAAATGCAAGGACTGCCTGTGTCATGGTGCTAGAACTCTCAATCACTTTACTCAGCTATTTATCTATGTTTGTGAAAGATAAAGCCTAGTTAGTATTTTGTGTCTTCTCCATTGTATTGCTCTCCAGTCAAACTTCAATCATTTTATGCAGACACTTAAATGGTATTTTAAGCATTGAGAAGCATCAGCTGCTGCTCAGCACAAGGGTAACAGAATTTGTGCCATCCACATTGACTTGCTTTGTCATTTTAAGGCTTGAATCCACAGAGTCTTTACAAAAATTCTCCTTTAATGTCAATGCATTTACTAATGTTTATTTATCATGTGATTTCAAAACTTGTCACTTTTTAAAGGTAAATCCATTATTTTTTGGATGAATGACAATTAAATAAAATATTCAAAATAATAGTACAACTAAAGGTTTCCATTCTGCTGCATATTTTTAAAAAGTGATATGCAATCCACTCAGCTTCTTAATTAGGGTAGAAACAGTGGACTAAACCAGGTCATTATGAGGCACAAATAAGGGCTATTCTTCCAAATGTCATCTTGACCTAGTCTGAGAAACTAGGCTTTATGAAAATAAAATGTACATAAAAACCAGCTTTATATATTGTACAGTATAATTCTCTTTTACTAATCTGCTCAAGGGATTAATGAGGTAAGGAAAAAATTGTCATTTTTATTGTCACAGATGTTTAAGGTATCATTAAGCTCCACATCAGCTAAGCATTGCAAGAATAATTTTCACTTTACAACAGAAACTGCTTTTAGAGTACCTGTGACATAGGCAACCCCTAACAAAAGCAGTACTCCTAGTGGAAAACCAGCTTCCTTCATTGAATATGGCAATCCTGTAAATAAGAAAAGGAGAGGTTATAGAACCACCTGTCCAAATACTCGTGACGACCAAAATAAAGAAATATTCAGATTTTTTAAAATGCTATCAATCTCCCAAATTGGACCAGCATGCTTAATAACCTCAGAAAGATCATTTTTAGTGGACAAAGTGTTGCCTAGGTGTAAAGCTCAGTCAGAGTCTGACCAATCAGCTCTCTCTGATCCCTATGGCAAAGAAGCTGTAGGGTACATATTGCTGTGAGACATGATCTTAGCTGACACCTCTGCATTTTTGCACAGCGAGCAAATAAAAATAGAAAAAAATCTTTAGGAACAGCAGCAGAAAGTAAGATGTCAGTGTTATTCTCCAAATTGGATAGTCATGCATGTATAAACAAAGCTGAACACAGGATAGTGAAGAAAAGTACACTTACCTATAATCCCTGATCCTATGATAGAGTTGATAATGTTAAATCCAGCTGATGCCAGATTACCATTTCCTCCTTTATTCCTGGGCTTACTAACAAGGGCTATTTGGTCATCTGTTTCTACCTGTTTCAGGAAGACAATGATAACATCATACACGAGAAAAATAGGTGAGAAAAATTATTTTGCACATAGTCTAGTCAAGATTTTAAAAAACTGTCATAGACTCAGATTTGTAGAGGTATTTTAAAAACTAAATCCCATTTTTCTTAAGTGAGAAATCAAAGGGGCTTTAGGCATTTGTATAAGTCTGCCTCAATCTTCTGTAACTAATTCTTCTCTGAAAAAAGAAAACATGAAAGGACAGAAATGTATACAAACTCAGAAGTAGGCTGTTAAACAAAGAGCTTCCTACTCATGTTCCAAAGACAGAAATGTGAATCAATTATTTTTTTAAATATTTTGGCTAACACAACTGGTCAGTAAAAATAGGTGCCTGAAGCAGAGGAATTAAATCAATTTCAGGAGTTACTAGTAAAGTATGCCAGCATCTGAAGATGCTTTAATTCGAGGTTTTATCCAACGTTTTAAATATTTCTTTGTCATCCAATGGCTCTGTGTTCTACAAAAGCAAAACACTGTACTCATCATGAAAATAAAACCACTATTTCACGGATGCAGAAGCCTATTTAACATATATAGCAGGTAGTACAAACTCAGGTGCTTGTCACTAACTTCTGGAAAAAAAGTTAAATTACTGATAAATCTAAGTCTGTACATAGTGGTATAAGCTGACAAGCATAAGAGTGCCTCAAGGAGGGCTACATATTAAGTGGAACTTTTAATCCTCACACAATACTAACATAAGAAGAGTAATACTGGCTCAGAGCAAAGACCAGTATAGCCTGCTATCCCATTTCTGAAAGTAGCCATGGAAGGTGCTAGGGAAGAGTATAAGAACATGAGAAATAGATAGCTAGCAAACAACTTTCCTGTGCCAGCTTTCACCAGTTTACACATCCCAGACTTCCCAAAGCAGATACATTCATAGTGCATCACGTTCTTTGGTGGATACCTCCTTGAATTTGCCTTTTTCAAGCCATGCATATTTTTTAGCATCTGCAACATCATGTGGCAATGAATATCATATCTTAATTATACATCATATGAACAGCCAGGTACTCTTCTTTTTTCCAACTCTACTATTAAATATTTCCACTTAGTGTCCCAAAAGTTTTTGTTTCATCACAAACAAACCAACCTCTGTCTCCTACTTATCTCCTCCAGGACACAGGCAGTTTTATATGTAACATCTCCCTCAGCTGCTCCTCATCTAAATTTACAGGTCCTACATTTTATTTCACCACCGATTTCAGCAGCAGAAGCATCATGGTCATTCTCTTCTGAAATTTTAATGCTGGCTGCTACTTATAGCCCAGTATATATGGAATTGCACTGAACTAGAATGGCCCAGTTCCCTCTTTCCAGTTGTTAGAAGAAAATTAACACAATGTGCATTGTACAGCTCAAAGACTCCGTCATGAACCCTGGTCCCTTCCCCACTTGGAAGAGACACGTTTGAATTGGCTAAAAGGACAAGAAAGGGCAACAGAAATTGTGACACAGGTGAAATGGCTCCTGTGTGAAGACTCTTGAAGGTGCACTTGGACTGCAGACAAGGGATGAATACCTGCTGGGAGGCGTGCCAGCGAGCTATGCAACCTGGAAGGCTGCGGTAGAGGTGAACAGGATGCGTTTGCCTCTCACAGGGTCCTCTCTCAGGGACCGGCCGCAGGCCATGGGACGGCCAGGGCCACCCACCGTGGTACTGACAGCAGCGGACCCACCAGGAGATCTGGTGCTCAAGTTCTGGCCCCCAAACGAGACTCAATTTTAGCCGTGCCAAGCAGCTGCAGTTCCCCTACCTCACAAGAACAGGGCCCCTTAGATTGCAATTTTTTTCCCTGAAGTGGTACCCAAGAGTCTTTCTTCCTCATACGAATGAGGGGGAAACTGAACAGAGAAGAAAAAGCCCCAGCAGCCATCAACTCGCCAGCACAGCCGGGGAGCTGGGCTGAGACGCCTCACGCCTCACGCTATAAACCCCGCCAAAACCGCCCGCTCCCCTTCCAGCGTCCCGCGACGACGGGCCGAGGAAAGTAAAGAGAAGCCAGGCGAACCCCGGTGGGCTTGCCGAGCCCCGGAGTGCCTCCCATCCCGGCCGCCGCTCGTCTCAGCCCCGGTACCTGCTGAACGGGGGCCGGCAGCGGCTCCGGGCCGCCGCGCTCCATCGCCGGCTGCCGCGGGTGAGGTCAGGCGCGGCGCTGCCCTGGGTTCGCTCGGCTGCCCGAGCCCCGCGGCCCCGGGAGAGGCAGGGGAGGGAGCAGAGAGGCGCGGCGGGCAGGCTCTGCCGCTCCTCCCGGCCGGGCGGGCGGGCGGCCAGCGACGCGGACTCCGTCCAGGCGGGTTCGGAAGGATCCTGGCGGCACCTCCACCGGGTTTTGGAAAGGCGTGAGCTTCTGGGCCTGCCCCGCACCGCGTCTGCACAGAGACCGGCTGGAGCGCGGTCAGGTGCGCGGGGGAGGGCCGCGGGCGGGCGCCGCGGCGGGGCTGTGAGGCGGCGGCTCGGGGCGCCCTGCCTGAGGGGGCTGCGGCCCCCCCCCCCCCGGTCGGCCTTGCCTTGAAAGTTTGCGGGAAGTAAACACCTCTGCCTTGTATTTGTGAGACCTCGGGTTTACCAAAATTGTTTATTTTGAACGCACGAGGAAATCTTTCTCTGTAGCGGGTGTAATGAAAAGTGACTCCCATGTGACAGTTCCGTATTTGCTGTTGCTTTTCAATATCGATGTTATTTACCAGGCCTCGCTACTTGCAGTCATGGTTTTGTCCCCTCAGGGAGGGCCAGCCACTTTGCAGGGAGTGCTAAATCAGCAAAAGGAGGGTAAGTCAGATAAAGGACATACTGGGATTACAGTGAGAGCATAGGAAGAGGCCAAACTAATTAAAAGATGCAAAATTACAGTGCTGAGCATTTAGAGTGTGTCAATACTTCAGTCATCCTGAGCTGGGGCCAGGCAGTGTCCAGCAGAAACAGGCAGTGGAAACATAGAACAAGTCACACAAAGAAATTTACAACTTAAACAAAAACATGCGCAAAGTAGTAAGCAATAATTAAAAACTACAGGCAGTCGTTAATTTTGTGAAGTATTACTGGATGTAAAATTTGGGGCCTACAAGAGTCAAAAAACAACTTTGGAACCTTACTCCAGTTAACGATGAGCCCCATCAATAGAATGTGGACCCAAAATTTTTGATGAAATTAAATCATTACGTGAAAAAAAAATCTGAGATATAACAACTAACTAGCAGAAGAAAATAGAGCATGCTAATTTCCTTTCTACAGTCTTAAGAACTCTTATATTTGATAATGCTTTGCCAGAGTAAACAGCAGTGGTTAAAGGAGTGCATATGCCGTGCATCAGTAATTTTGTCCCTAAAGATCTATGATGCATATGATTTAATATGTAGAACAAAGTGCACATAAAGAGCATATATGACATTTCTGTCAATAGTTTAAGCACATTAGCTTCAGCTCCTTCAGAAAAATCTCTGATCAACTCCATGACAAGCTACAAGCTGACATGTATTCTTGTGTGACCAGTCAGATGACATGACTCAGCAGAGAAAATTTTAGAGGCCTAAGGTGCAGAGAAAGTTCCTATGATTTAGTAGCAACGTTTTTTTTTTCTCAGACTGTACAAAGAGTTCTGTGTAAAAACAGGGAATTAAGCTGCTTTAAAGGAGAATGTAATAAAGCATATAGTAGGTTTTCATGACAGTATTCTACCAAACTCTGTTTAAGTACTGTAGCAACTTCTTCACAAAGCCCTTTTATCTAACACCCACATGCTCTACAATAGTCCCTCTGAGTTCTGCAATTTTGTTTTAATTCCAGTTTGGAGTATGCATTTGTTACCTCAGAAAATAATTTCTGTTTTGTGCAAATGCTTTCTCCTGTATGTCCTTGTTATTAATCAGATACATTCTTCAGGCATTTATTTGACACAAATTAAGTCAAGTTCCCACTATGCAGCTCTTAATATGTGAGGGGGCTGGTGCCTGAATGTGGCACCTACTTATATAAGAGTTCTAGAATTTTAGTTGTATCAGTCATTCTGGCATAATTCTGAGCAGTGTTTGTAAACTTAAAAGCTTTAATTCAGTATACTAGCAGTGAATTAGGGAAAGGAGTTGGCACTTCCCAAAATATTGCATAGAAGGGCTTTTTCCTGTACTATGATAGTCATCTTTCATCACTTGGATTGATCTGTGCTCCTTGCTGTGCTTTGGGGTGTGGTGATTGTATTAAAAGCTTAATACTGGTTTTAATCCTAGCAGTGAGACTAGTAGTACATTGTGAATGAAATCACAGGGTGTGCTGAAGGTCCACAATCTAGTGTTTGCATTATGTTCTTTGGAAGTTTGCTGCAGGAGTGTTTGTATGAGTGTTTACTCCTGTGGTTGTGGTGGAGGGCCAAGACCTGAAGGATGCCAACACACTTAAACCACAGGGGTAGGGCAATTATTATTAAAAAAAAAAAAAAAAAAAAAAAAAAAAAGGCATGTTCCAAAAAGAAGGACACAATGAAGTTGTGTCCAAAAAAAGGAAACAGAAAGGATCATAAATCTTCATGAAATGTGGAAACATATTAAGGCAGGCTAAAATCAGTTACAGCAACAACTAGCAAAAAGGAATCAGTATTAGTAATTTTAGTATTTATGAGCAGAAATCTTGCAAGAGAATCCTGAGGATCCACAGAAAATTAAGATTGGACAGGAAGAGCAATCATAATAAAACCAGAACAGGGAAAATAAGGATAATTTTTTTGTTCACTGGCAAGTATCTTGGGAAGATTTCCACAGCAGAGCTCTTCCCATATGGAGGACCAGACAGAGAATATGCCTAAAACTGAATTATCAATAGAGTAAATAGAAAATGTAAGGAATAATGATTTGGGATGACCAGATGTATTAATCTTGGAATCCTAAATTAATTTGTGGCTGGGGAAAGGGGAGTGCTGAGTTTTTGCATAGTATCAGTGGTACTAAGTGGTATTGGAAAGTGGTGAATGTAACATAAATATGACTGCCTAAAAGTACAAACCAATATGCCTGGCATCTCTGCTGGGCAAAGTGGTAGAAATTATAATAAATAATGGAATACGATGGCATCGAGCTGGGCTGGCAGAGCTTTGTGGATAAGCCTGCACTGTTACAGCTTTTGCTTTGCTAGTGTTACTACTTTAGAACTAAATTTCTAAAAGTCAATAAAACTACTGTAGTCTTTCACAAGCGTTAAATATATTAAAGCAAACAAGGTATTAAAAAACCAGAGAAAACTAGATACTATAAGCTCTTTGTGTAGAAGGATGTGGTCTAGATAATCTGAAAACATATGAGATAAGATGTAAGAAAGATTAGACACAAAGCAGGCCTAGAAAAAGCAAAGCCATGTGATGTGAATTGATAAACATAAAAGAGAGAATACAATTTTCTTTTATATTTTTCTTTAAATGAATGAAAAATCAGAAAAAAGGAGCTCTTTTTTTTTTTTTTGTAGCAGATGATTGTTATAAGCACATGCACTTTAACATCAGACTTGTTAGTCCTTCCTGAAAAGGTCTGTAACCTTTTACTTTTTAATAGTGTCTTTGTCTGTGAGGCAAACATATTAAAAAAGAACTACTGTTTTCAACAGTAAATTAATTTAGCTATAAGATACCTAATAGTCTGCCATTAATAGTGATTGTGGACCACTTTAAAAAAGCTTTTACTGAGAAATGAGCCTTTGTGATGTGTCTGAGCAAGATGGAATGAAAATTGTCCAGCCTAATCAGGCACACCTGCAAGGATGGTCAGGACTGCAGGAGAATGCAACCTCCTCATGTTACAGCTGTAAGCAGCCTGCTTGTGTTGCTCAGTTGATGAGCTTGGTAAACACCAAGCATGTGAGCTCCAGGAGGAGTATGTAGAGCATTACAGAAACTACTTAAAGAATTATGGTTTGAACTTTTACACTCTAAAAGTTCTAAGCTGGCCTTCGTAAGAACTTGTAGACTTTGTGAAATTTGTGGATAAACGCTAAACTGAGCTGGAAGTATCAGTACAGCTCTTCCTCTCTTATGAGTTGTAGCTACCATAATCTGTTTTGTAGAAGCATAGAGTCTTTAAACATGTAGGTGATAAATCTTGATAAATCTTGTGAAGGCAATGTGGGTAATCTTTTGTTGATGGTTCTCATTATGGCTTCTGGGTCTTCAGTCTTTTGTGATAATGACAATTTTCTGCTTCATATATAACATGTCCTGCACAGTTGCGGTCAAAATAAGCATCTGGAGGGGAAGGAAAAAAAAAAAAATCTCAAAGTGCAACTGGATCTGCCTTACTAGTTGGTTGTGACAAATAATATACTATTTATTTAATTTAAATCTTACACAAATCCAGCTAAATAGGAGAATTTGAAGTTTACATATTAAATTTCAAACTTTCTGTAAGATAAAAGTAAACATCATTTCTCTCCAACTCATTAAATCATGGGATCTGAATCTATGAAAATCAAACCAAAGTTCTGGTTCAAAATAGCCCCAATGAAGCCCAGAGGGCAGACAACACGCTGGTGTGGGAGAGCTGTACTATGAACTCCTGACTGTGAACTGGCAATGGCCTTGCCATGTTACACCGTGTAACTTCTCAGCTAAACTGTATGAGCCCAAAAAGAACTAGTTATCTGCTTTCCTAGATGTTTCTTTCACGTTTCTTGGAACTTGGGTTATTTGTTTTTCTCCTCTGTGTACTTTTGACTCCCAGTAGCTCTACTGTTGATTATTTACTATAATTGAGAATGTAAATAAGAGAATAAGTGGTTGCTTCATGTTCAGGTGACTCTAAGCGAACAGCATGGGAGTGCAACTAACTGTGCTTGTGTTTAGGATTGAAGTTAATATCACGCGTTTAGCTGCTGAGCCACCTACTTTGGAGAAAAAGAGAGAAGCTGAAAACAGAAGTCAGTTATGTCTGCTTGATTGCTTACCTGGGTGTGAGTTAGAATTTGAGTGACAAGGAAGTTAGGAAGATTGCGATTTGTGTGAATTGTTGCTGTAGCAGGTCTGGATATCTCCTTTTATGCTGCTTGACCAGATTTGAAAGCATAGGAGAAAGGAGGCCAAGTGTGGCTCTTCACCATGTGAAAAAAATCTTTTATCCTCAGTCTGAACAGATCTAACTATCCTGTCCCCCGGAGTAAGCGTTCCAGCTTTCACTGAGACTTGTGTCAGGAATGTGGAAGAACAAACTATATAGTTGGGTAGCAGTGAGCAAGGCATAAGAGAGAAACAGGGTCTGTCTGCATCCTTGAGGACTTGATAAATTGGGATGAAGTTGGGAAGCATTTGGAAGAGTGTTGGGATTGATGAATTACATTCTGCAAAGACAGCTGATGAGGCAAAGTGTTGATCAGTGTGGAATTTTTTTTCCTCCCATTTTACTTTGTGATTTCACACCAAAATTACCAGTTTTATCTGAATCTGGAAGTAAATGGAGGAAGACATTGGTTTCCACAGACCAGCCAGGTTTGTAGAAAAATAAAAAGTGTTCTTGAGAAGCCTTATACAGTTTCCTCTGCAATGGTTTTGATCTCTCAAAAGCTAAGGTAGGACTTTTTCAATGTTTTCAGCCAGATCTACCAAAAAAAGTATGAACAAACTGTCTCAGTATGACTTGTATTCAGTGGATAATTTTTTTTGCTGGTAGCTGGTGGGGTAAGTTGACTGGTTGTCAGGAAAAAATATTAAAGCCATTTTAAGTCATGAAGACATAGAAGAACTGATTTAGGTAGCTGCGTGAAGCTGTCACCATAATAAAACCAGCTGAGTCAGTTATGTCACTCTGTGCCACTTCAGTGTTGACTAAATGGAGACAATGGTATTTGGCTACGGCCTTGGGTTATTGAGAAGGCTGGCTTACCCTGCTTCTCCTTAGACGCTTGGCCTTTTACTATCTACTATCTTTTTCCTCTTACCCTGCATCTTACAGTTTTATTTTTTAAGAATCTCTGTTTATGTTCCTGTAAGCCCTTAATGTCAGGTTATTTTTTTTTTCCTAGGTGGTAGACATTGCTGTCCTGATAATACTTAAAGGAATTAAAATGTACAGTGTATATCACAGGTTGCTTACGGAATGTGCAATAGCAGATAAGTTGGTGTTGTCATGAGGAGTTGAACTGTGGGATCTTCAGGCTTTTTATTTAAATTTTTCTTCTGACTACAGAATTACAGACCTAACACATAATACTATAGAATAATTTTACATAAAAGAATACAGACATAATAAAGACAAGCAGGAGACCTGGAGGGAATGGAATAAGGTGCAAGTGACTGATAACATGCTAGCTAGCAGCCAGCCTGAAGGCATTCAGTGTTCAGAGAACGAAAGGTAAGGGCACAGAGACATGTTTGGCAGGCATATGTTTATATATAAAGGGTGTTTTTGTGAAGTTTGCTACATTTGTTTGCTACATGCTTAGTTTTGATTTATACTGAGTGTAATGGCATTGTGGTTGCCAGTTGCTTAGCTTAATTGCTTTGATTCTCTTTCTGAACTGTAGCAGAAGCTGGTGATTCTGCAAGTGCTGGTATGCTGCTGGATGTTTGTGATTCACTACTGACGTGAAGCCACGTGCAGTGCTAGAGCTTTTGCTGTAGTATTTCTCCAGTGCCTTAGCAGATCCTACACAGGTTCTCTGAAGTGGATGGTGAAGTGAATGTCTGCTTGTAGTAGTTTAAAAAAATGCTGCCTTTAATATGATAAATTATGGGCTGATTTGGAAAACTAAGGTCAATTTACTCAGTATTTTTTTTCCTGTTAAGAACACAATGTACTTTGAGTACAAAAAGTCCCCTTTTCCTCATATTTTGATATACATATGCCTTGTATCCCTAATAGACAATATTAATTATTTCCTGAAGTTCTTTGCTAGTGTTTTTAATTCCTCTTTGCAGAACTGAGTCATTCTTACTGAGGTATATACTCATACAGCTAATTTGTGAGCTATATTATGATGGACTCACCCAGCAAGGGTTAAGGAGCACAGCTTTTTGCTGGGCCTTGGAATTATGCATTACCTCAATCCTCCATGCTTTCGCTGGAAATTCCCATGGAAAGGCTCTGTATTGTTAAGATAGTCTTACAGAAGTCAGTTGTTCGTAAGCAACGTGCTTTGTTCTGCAGGCACTAGAGGGCAATATTTGCCTTCTTTTAGTTGCGTACGGCAAAGCAGTAAGGAACCCCGATAGGCTGTCATCTGTAGCTTAATGTACGTGGTGTCTGATAGGCACTGAGATCAGTGTCAGGGTCCTCACTTATTTCAATGACTGATTATCCAGGCCTTAGTGGAAAAAATTTCTACAAACATAATGACAATTGAAAACAAACAGTGAAAACAGTGCTTGAACTCAGAATCCACTGTGAACGTTTTGAGCTGCTTGAGAAGAATTGCCAGGGATGGAGAATAATAATAAAATCAAGTGATACTTTTCTAATTATTTTTCTTGAAAGAGAGTGTCATATTATAAAAACATGACCAAAATTAAGTACAGTAAGTGATAATTGTGTTAGCAATTAGTCAAACTCCTTCTGTCTTTTGTTGGCTTGTTCATAACAATCTTAGTAACTTGGCATTCCTTAAAACTGTTTGTCCATTTCTGAGTCTTGATCATTCTTTGTTTCTATGCAGAGGCAATAAGATGCTGCAAATCTGATGAAGAAAGCTGGCATTTGAATCAAGCTATGTAAGTATTTAAGATATTTACAATGTAAAATGTCATAGGCAATAAACAGATTATAGTTTATTTATGATGCACCAAGTTACTGAACATTTTTGCCATGCTTTTGGAAACTATGAACTCCTTAAGTTCTTGCTTGTTTGTTATTTAAAAATCTGGTTTATGGATAGCATATTAATGATGAAAACTTGGACAAAGTTAAGTCAATGGTGTAACTCCTAAATGCTCTATGGTATTGTATGGATACAGAATAAGAGCTAACCAGTGGCATACGCTTGTAAGATGTAATGGACTATTTTGTATTGCTTCTTGTGTGGTTTTGTTACTTGTATATCTGGTGATTGTTTGTATGTGCAATGTTCTGGGGTAGGTTCTACAGTAATGCAGGTATGGAGTAGGTTACTAAGTGGAAGACATGTTTTGAAAAGAGGTAGAAGAACAAATAGTTTTTGTTTTGACAAAAGTGCTAGCAAGAGGAAGGAGGAAAGAGGGAGAAAACTAGAAATGTAGGAAGTGATGATTTTAAAATGATAGGAAAAAAATAAGTAGGAGACAATTGGGCTTGTCAAATGCCATTTTGGTAATGACTTCCCTGCCATTTCGTTTCTTTTTTGATTGTGTTTGCAGCCTGTCAGATTTTTCTTTCAGTATTTTCTGATTTACCACTCATAACATTTTATCTTAGTTAGGTGATTAAGTGCTTCCCAATCACCACTCAATTTGTAATCATATCTGATTGCTTATTTTAGCCCTAAATGGATATATTTCATTGTGAAAGGCAGCCAAGAAGTTTTTGGCAACAGTTCTTGATTTTATTTTAGAGTAAGCTTGAAGAGCTACATGCAAATATGGTTTCCTTAATTTTTTCATTATTATAAATAGCGAAGTGAAGAAAGAGGAAGAATCTCAAGAAGAAAGGAGAAAAACAAGTCTAGTAGATTTCCAATGTTGTATTGTTCATATGTCCATTTCAAGTTCAGTGAAACAGTAAATCTGTTTTAAGGTATCTACTTGATACTATCCAAGTGATTTAGTAAACATATAGAGCAATGTTTAGTCAAGCGTACCCTACTGCTATGTAGGGGCTCCATAGACTTGAATACAGAGATTTTTCTATTAGCGGTAAAATGTAGATGTGCCTTACAAATCTCTCTTCTGTGTGAAAGCATAAATGACAGATGGTGTCAGTGACACCTTAGTTCTGTCTCCTGCTTCAAAATAGGCTTGCTGTCAATTAATTCAGACTAGGAGATAACCAATTAAATCTGGTTATCTTTTTTGTTGTTGTTGTTGTTGTTAATACTTAGTAATAGCATTTCAAACTTCTTAGTTTGTTAACATTTGGCAGAATGAATCCTGACTCATGACTGGAGCTCCTACCTGTTAAGGTGGTATGATGAATAAGATCAAGTAAAAAAGTTGCATTCAGCATTCCATTTAATTAGCATCATGGAACAGGAGTACAAATATATAGAATGTTTTCCCAAACACCGAAAGAACTAGGAATGAGAAAGATTGTATTTTCAGAAAGATACTCTGATTTCAGCATAATCTTCTCTTATGACGTTGAACATGCAGTACACTTTCTCCGTGCATGAGTTCCCGATTGCTAAAATGAAGATAATGATATTTTTCTATTTTACAGAACCATTGTGAAGAAAATTCTATTAATATTTTTCCTTAGTTATTAATGTGATCGATACTATAGAAAATGCTGCACGAAAACAACCACCACAAAAAAACTATTAGCTGTATTTGAATTTGAAAAAAAATAAGTGTATTTTCAGGAAGAAGTTAAAGAATAAATTCCCTTATAGCAGTGAGCTGGATTTATTTCACTTTTGATCCATTTGGAGAGTGACTTATGTAGGAAGAAATCTGAGAGAAGTTAAAGTTGCTAATGTGGAGCCTGCATGAAGTTGCTAAAAAGGAAAGCTATGTAGGAAGAGCCTATAATTTTCATTCCTATCTTTGGACTTGGATTAATGCCCAGAATAGTGACAAATACAACGTCACTGGGGAAAGACTAAGAATCATCTCCATTGGCAATAACAGCTAACTAAAGGAATGGATAGCTGCATACAATTATAAAATAAAGTATTTGCTAATAAAACCAATCTTTTTCTATTTTCAGTACCGGTAACTGACATTTCAGACCTCTGACACTCAAAATAGCATTTTTAATGGGGGGAAGAAAAGGAAATGTTGGCAACTGTGTGAATATATGCACAAAACATATAGAACCATACATTCATAGAATGGTTTGGGTTGGAAGGGTCCTTCAAAGGTCATCTAGTCCAACCCCCCTGCAAGAAGCAGGGACATCTCCAACCAGATCAGGTAGCTCAGAGCCTCATCCAGCCTGGCCTTGAATGTTTCCAGGGATGGGGCATTTTCAACAGACAAATTTAGCTGAAGTTATTACAAAATATCATCTCCCTCTCAAGGCCAAAAATGTACTTTCTCTAGGTGATGTTTTGAAGAGGCACCTTTTTGAAGAGCTTGGCATACAAGGTGCATAATTTATCTGAGAACATCTCTTTGATAAAAGTAGGAGTAGCATGTAATATGATACTTGCATTTGTTTGATTTGTCCCCTCTGTCATTTAATCTTTTTTGTTTACAAAACCCACAACAACATACAGAGATACTCTGGTTTAAGTGTTAAGTACTTCCCTATGCATTTTAGTCCCATATTACTATTATTACTGTCCCTTCAGAAGCCTGACTTTACCCTCTGCTCCTCAAGAAACACTGCTTTACTTGCTCACCCATTTCTGCCTTCCTTCAGAAGACATACAGAAAACCTCTTTTTGCTGTCTTGAGTTGATAATATCCTTGGAGAAAATTGGTAATGGACTTTTCTGGCTGTCTTTGGAGCCTGAGGGAATAACAGTGGTCCCTGTAGCTCTCACCTCCCTTATTCACATTTCAAATCATTCTTTCTGTCTGGTTTAAGGGTAAAGTATTTGTGACTGTAAGATGCTATTGTTCTGACTGTCTTTTGGAAGGGTTTAGGAAAGTGTGGCTCTGGCAAAGGAATAACAAAAAGAGGGCCAAATGGAGTGAAATTATAGTATTTTGTAATAAATAACTGCATAAATGATTTTTAAAGTTTTGGGGATTTTTTTTTTGTATATATGGGAAAGGGAAGCAGGTCATATCAGCTAGGTCTTTGTATGGAACAAGGTGTTGCTATAGTACTGCATAAAGAAAAGTTCTCCTTGTGTACTGAGATGTTAGTTGTATTAAGTTTGGGGGTTTTGACTTCCTTGTAGTGCTTTTGAAGCATGGTTGATCTAAAAGGAACGTAGAATTCTAAGAAGTCTGCTGCTAATATTGGCCAAAATCTTCCAGAAACAAGACATAGGATTTGAACAATAGACATTTTTTCCTTATCAAATGGAGGATTTACTTAGAGATTTCAGCTTTTAAGTATTTCTGCCGATGTAGCATTATCCGACCTTATGATTTTCCTAATTTCTGAACATTGTTACTGTCTGAGGAAAGGGATAAATTATAGATGACAGAGGGTCTATTCAGGTTGAGTCTATGTTGGAAGACCAGCTGACCACTGAATCTGCTTCATGCCTAGTATAACAAAAGGTAGTCTTCCAACACCCCTTTCTTTTGTTATGTGAAAGTATGCTAATGCAAACATTTATCTCAAGTTAGATACATTATTTTTTGAAATCCTTGCATACTTTGCACTTTTTCCCTAAATAATATAAAATTTGATTGTTACTGTTGGAGCAATTTAATTTTCTGTAAAGAATTTCAATCTTACCTCTTCTATTTGAGGCACTCCCTACTGTGCACATGGAATAAAACTGAGTAAAATATAGTAAATAATTTGAGTAAAACATAGTAAATATGGACTTTTAAAATAAAAAGCAGCATTTATGTTTATGAGAACAATTTTCACTATGTGATCAAATATTTTAGGCAATTTAAGATATCTGCCCTGCTTTTAAGTATAAAAAGGCAGTATCGTTTAGGGGAAAAACAGAGATATATTTGCATATGTATATTTTTATACTAGAACCAAGGCTTAATAGGTACCTGGCTTAGTACTAGCTGGCAGAGAGATCTGCTTTTGGGCTGAAAGACTGCAGTAACTGGAACTAGTGACATTGCTGGAGAGGTAAAGACGTTTTAAATATTAACTAGTATGCAATATCTTGTTGAAGCTTGTTGTTGACACACATTCTTCAATAACAACAAGAGTCTGTTTGCAAGCAGAAATAGGAACATGTGACAGTGCAGCTGAGCAAAATACAGTTCTCCATATTATGTGCGGTTGCTAAGGATATAAAGCTATCAGTGATATCTCATTTTAGGAGTTCAGAGAATGAATAATAGCTCTATGACTAACTATTAATGTTATGGAGTGAAAAAGGAGCACTGCTGGGTAACAGAAGGTAGAATCATTTTACTATATGCAGCGATGAACATTACCTTGCACAAACAGTACAGCCTTGAAGTAGGGTGGGTGGAGGTGCAGCTGGGTGGGAGGCAGAAAAGAGGATCGAGAGAATATGATTTATGGGTGGGAAATGCAATGCTGTAGAAAAATTTTAACATTAGAAATTTAACACTAGAAATGCTGCAGACTGGGCTTTGAGTTTCCAGATGCTCTCTGCTTTCAATTTTAGGTTAATGACATTGTTATGTCCACAGCAACCATTAGTGACATTGCAGAAAGGATTGCAGCTAGAGTTTGCATTGTTAGATATAGTTATGGATTACTGCTATTGTAGTTTTAACTATTTAAGATGATCCTCCATCAATTCCTTTCCTTTATTAACATAACATATGCAAATAATCATGTGATTTGTGTAACTGAAAATTAGCTGAACAGCCTTGCCCAGGCTTTCCAAATGTTGATTTCCTGGCATAGCAGTAGAGCTATCATGTTATTAAAATGCTTTTAAAGATTATTTTAAGAATATTGGTGCTACTTTAAAAACATAAGCACCACTGATTTTAAAATTGGAAACATCTGCATGATGCAGGTAGTGGCCAGCAGGTTATTGGTACAGTTCACTTCTGGTTCAGAAGGGCACGAATGTGGTCACAGTCATTACAGGCGGGATAAGCATAGATCTGCTTAAAGCCAAGAAACATATAGCTATGAAGGAGTTGAGGATCTTGATTCCTGTTAGAGCCAAGAGATGGAATTCCATGATGAGTTACAGCAGATTATTTCAACTTAAAATAAAAATACTTTTTTCATAATTACTCTATGAATAATTGTTGTTGAACCACAATATGATATTAAAAGCTTGTCTGACTGCTTTATCTTCTGTCAGTTTTCTTTGCAAAGTAAATATTTAGTGGTCCTGATGTTCAGTGCCAGTTCAGAAAATAATGCTTCCAGGTGTGTTAAATCAGTTTTTCTTGCTGAATCCTCCAGCAGCAGCAAATTAAGGCCAAGGATTTATCTCCCGTGCATACAACTGCTATGTCACTCCTTTCCATTGTGCATCTCTGTATTGAAGAAACTGCATACTGTTGGAACAATTCATCTCGAGCTATTGCATTACCACACTAACTCACAAGAGTGCAGTGTAGGGGCAGGTTGAAAGGATGTCGCAGCCAAGAATTGAAACAACTGATACAGTAAGTCTAATTTTAGGTGTAAGAGCTTCAGCAGTTTCTTTACAAATAATGAGAAGCAGACTTAAAACTATCTCAGTAGGTATTATACATGAGCAACGTTCTTTTCAGTGTTTTTTAAAATCTGTCTCTAATTTGTATTTTGTGTATGTATTTGTATACAATTTAAAAAAAAAAAAAAGTAACAATTCTTTTTGTTCTCAAATTGTAAGATATTCCAGTCACAATTTCCATAGATATTTTCCAGCTATCTGGGTGTTTTAACACATTCCACTGCATCACAGTTTTTTAATTGATGTTGTAGGCAAATATTTATTTTATGGAAGATGAACATAATCTACAAAGTAAATATCTAAAATGATACCTTTTAAAAACACTTTCTTGTGGGCTTTGTTTTGAATAGCTCTTTCTGAAAATTTTATTTCCTTTAAAGTAACAGCAGCTTTTGTATGTCCAGTTTTTTAAGGTGTCATTTAATGAAGTACTGCAACATGTCTAGTACATACACAGATATAAATACTCTGAGTGGGCAGAGAATAATACCCAGCTAGATATATGTGCAAAATGCGTGCTACAGTATTGAACAAATCACTTAACATCTATAAATAGCAGGAAGGACCTCCTGAGTAGTACATCCTTGACAGTAGAACTCTGCTTAGTATTGTAGAAGCTGACCTAGTGTAATCCAGTTTGAGTTTGGTCCTTTCTGAGCTGCCTGACAGCATTTAAAGCGTGCAGAATTTAAAAAAAAATATGTATTTTAACAAGGATATTTCTTGACTTGTTACTTCATTTCTCCCTCATATCCCCAATCTGAAGGACCAGTGAGTGGTGTTGGTGATTGCTTGTGGTTTTTATATTTTTTTTAATGCGCTTATCTTTAGATCCGTTTGGTCTAAAGGGCACTCAATGGAGTTAACATTCTACTGACAAAGACCTTGATGGTGTTGGAGCACCTGAACTTACCTGCAGAAAATCCTGATACCAGAAATGTGATATCAATAACTTAAAGTATTCCTCTGGATAGTGATCTTAAAAAAATACATCAGTGACTGTGCATGAGCTAAATGAACTAAAATGTGGGATTATGAATAGTAAGACTCTTTGGCCTCATGGCAGAGGTCCTGTAGCCTATAGACTTAGAATTCAAGTATGCTCACACATGCTTTACTAGCAGTTCTAAGTGGAAAAAGTGGTTCATGGCAGAATTTAACAGGAGCTTTGCTTTCAGGAGTGGCTTACAATTTTGGCTTCTTGTTGTGATTCTAATATCAAAAAGAAAATCCAGTGTAAAATCCATATATAATACAAGACCAATAATGGTAAAACCAATGATAATGTTTTAGTTTTTGTATGCTTCCCAACATTTGAGATGTTTGTTTTCAAACATTTTTACTCTGCTTCCAGATCGGTCTGTGTTTATGGAGACCTAATTCTGTCAAAAGGGAAATGGTGATAAAATATGCATAGTATTGTTAATAGTACAAAGATAACACAGTATAAAAACATCTTTAGAAATTAGTGCCACAGATTGAGGACACAGACTATCTAAACTTGCCTTTAGATAGTCTCTGTTTTAAATCTGTGTGCTCTTAGGCTTTGTAGTGCTCAGATTTCCTCCATTTTGCTGCAGAAAGTTTTTTTTTTTTGGCTGCAGATGGTCAAATAGAAAAATTGTACTCACAAGTTATTTAAGTGCTAGTATTTGTATTAATATTTATTGAATTTGTGAACCAAGCAAAAATAGAAATAATTAATTTGAAGCAAACAAACCAAAGTTCTTGTGTTAGTTGCTGAAGAATAACGTTATAGTACACAGTTGAGTTGGAGGCAAGTCCCCAATTGATGTGTATCTCAGGGGCTGATACTGAGGCCAGTACTGTCCAAGCTCTATGTTAATAACCTGGTGATGGGACAGAGTGCACCCTCAGCAAATTTGGGGACAATACAGAAGTAGTGACGAGTTACTGCACAGTACACCAAGTGGTTGTGCTGCCGTTCAGATGGACATGGACATGCTGGACAATTAAGCAGAGAGGCATCTCATGATGTTAAACAAAGAGCAGTACCAAGTCCTGCCAGTACATGGTGGGGGCTAAGTGGCTGGAAAGCAGCTCTGCAGAGTGGGATTTTGGGGTCCTGGTGGACAATCAATTGAACCTGAGCTAGCAATGCACCCTCACAGAAAAGAAAGCCAACAGCATCCAGAACTGCATTGGAAAGAACACTGCCAGCAGGTTGAGGCAGGTGATCCTTTTGCTCTGTATTCAGCACTGGTGAGGTCCAGGAGTACCATGTCCAATGCTGTGTTCCCCAGTATAAGAAATATGTAGACTTCCTGGAGTGAGTCCATAGAAGGACCACACAGATTGGATCATCAAGGGATTGGAGCTTCTGTCATATGAAGAGAGGTTGAGAAAACTGTGATTTCCGATCTGGAGAAGAGAAGGCTCAGTGAGGATCTTGTTAGTGTCTAAGTTCCTGCTGGGAGAGAATGAAGAAGAAGGAGGTAGACTCTTGTCAGTAGTGCCTACTGATAGGACAGGAGGCGATGGGCACAAATTAAAGCATTTGAAATTCCCTCTGAACAAAAGAAAAACCTTTTTTACTGTGATGTTGGTCAAATATTGGAAGAGATTGCCTGGAGAGATTGTGGAGTCTCCATCTATGGAGATATTCAGAAGTTGTCTGGACATGGTCCTGCACAATCTGGTCTGCGTGACTTTGCTTGTGCAAGGGGGTTGGACTTGATGATCTCAAGAGGTCCCTTTGAACATAAATGATTCTGTGATTTCTCTTACCTTCAGATAATATGGTGGAAAAAAAATATTGCAATGGCTTTGTATGTACATAAATCTCAGGTGGTTGTGCTTAATGAGATTGAAATGTAGAAAGAAGCTGTGATGGAATCCATTGTTGAGCGACAGTGCATCCTGTGCTTCTCCATAAGCTTACTGAATTGTGCTTAGACCAGAGGATTTTGGTATCTTTCCCACCAGGACTTTACTGCTCTGTACAGATCCATGAAAGAAATTTTCCAGTTTCAGCTATCATGGGACCAGTCTGTCAGCAGTTGATGTTCTTCTGGCACTGAGGTGTGACAGTTAAAAGAAAGAATGGTCAAATAAAATGTTTGCACCACACAGTTTTCACTTAACAGAAGCAGGTTTGATGGAAACATTTACAGACAATCAGAGATATTTTGGATATTGAGAAATTAAAAACTGAGAACTATACTAGTCATAACAGCTAGGTGGCCACTGTAAGATGATTTCTTTGGTTTCAAGCCTATAGATCTCAGGTTGTCACTTTTTCAGATTTTAAAGACCCATTCTTAGAGGTAGGTAAAAACGTATGGTAAACATAATTTTGTTAAATGTTTTTGTTCATCAGCACCAACTCAGTGAGATAAGATTTTTATGGTGTATTAATTTTTTTACCTAAAGTCTGATTTTTACCATTATATTTATTAAAAATGCTTTTATCCTTTTTGCTAGGCCTTTCTGCCTAGTTGTGAGCTTGTATAAAGTGTCAGTTTTCTGCTATAGTAGATAGAAATTTTCTGCACTTGTAAGCTACTGCCGGTGGTGCAGCTACTGGCAGTAGATAATGTTTTAAGCATTTGCATCAGTGAGCACATTTTACAGGCACTTTGAGCTATCCTACCATGCATTTGAAGGAAACATTGTGTCTCTTTTGACCACACACTGAATTTACTTGCAGGTCTCCATTTTATGAAATATAAAAAGATGTTCGGTTTCTGCCAAATCCAGTTTTGTGGTTTAAAGTCTCTCTTCTTAAGATAAACTGAAAGACATTTTGAATTGAGAAAATCCTTCTTGCTTTCCCTCCCCTTCTCCCCCTTTTTAAAAAATTAAACTATTTAAAACAACTCTTTTCTACTGTCCCATTAGGTGCCACCTCATGAATAGTGTCTGGCAGGTCTAGTGCTGAGTGCCATTCATCTTCTTCCATCAAAACTGGTAAGGAACAAATATACTGAGAAAGGAGGAGTTTAAGGATATGCAGCTCATGATGTGCTTCAGCAGAGTAAGTTAATTTTCATTTATTTTCAGAGGCTACCACTAATAACCTATTTTAAACTTTAACTGTGTGCAAGCAGCACTTTTTCAGGTCTAAGAAACAGAAAAAGGGGAATGTTAGCCTGGAGAGGAGGAGTTTGGCACATCGGAATTCTGTGAATTCCTGCAATATCTTAAAATTTAGGCAGTGATTTTTGTCTTGTATTAGGATGCTGCAGAATGTGCGGGGCTTTTAGTTATCCTTGTCAGACAAATCTGTATGCAAAATGGTGCTTTTTGTTTATGATGCTTTCTTCTTTGGAAAAAACACAATGTATTGTTTTGAGCATTGATTTGCTTTTCACTGTATAAAGACCTAATTGCCGTTTCAATAAGTCAGCAGAGCATGCTTCCTGTGGTACTGACATATATGTAAAATCCTGAAATTGTTGGCTGTATATTCATGTAAACCAAATAGAGGGGAAAGGTGCTTACCCTGAAGGAGGTCAAGTATACGAGCAGTCAGAAAATTTCATGAGGAAACTGTTCCCTTTTTCAGTATTGAGTTCATTTAAATACATTGAGTGAATACATCTTGTCAACCTGTTTACAGTGCGTAAGCATCCTTCTTTCAGGAAACAGAATTTAGATATAACAGGAGTGAAACACTGGTGTCAGTGTAGCTTTGTTCTATTTATGGCACTAGAATAACTAACTAGAAACTTAAGGGCATACCAGGACAATACAAACTGCAAGGACTTTTCAACGTTTAATTATATTCATTTCTTTCCTTGTTAGTTCAATTATTTTGTAGATAATGTCATATGAAAACATTTTGGATAGGTTATTGTTTAATTCAGTCATTTAACTAAATGTTTTCTTGCTATAAATTACTGAATTTGCTGACCCTCCCAAAAGGTTTATCTGTTTCTTAATGAGGAGTAGCATTTTTCTGATTCATGAAATCATGAACATAAAAATGCAGAAAAGAATCTTACAGAATATTTTATTTTTGTATATGTCCACACAGCAAACTATGGTTTAAATATTTTTTGAAAGTACTAAAATTTATTCCCACAAAATTCTGAAAATGCATCTTAAATAGTGGCTCAATAATAAAATGCTTTTATAAAATATCAGAAGTACTATAAAGTTGTATGTTACAAAAAGTGCATTGCTTGTGTGGAAGTTGAGGAGGAGACAATTAGATTTCAAATGTCTGTAGAACTTCTGTACTAACAATTCAAATTATTTTAAGGCTACAGAGTGTCAACAGAGATTTTGAATTGTGCTTTGGTTTTGGTTTTTTTTTTTTTCCCCTCATCTTCCAATGAAGTAATTTAACCCAATTGGAAAATCGGTTTTGTTTTGTTTTGTTTTTCTCCCGTGTGATTTAGGAATATTGGGAGCAAATATCTAACAGAACTATGAAAACCTTCTTCACTGGTTAATTAACTTCACTTGTATTTTGTCTTTATCATTCAGAGATGCAATAATACTAAGAAACATAGCTTTTTGAAGTCTTGTTGATTTAGAACTTTTTTTCCTGATACGAAGGTATTCTATAATACTGAGTCAGTCAGACTTCTCACGTATTTTCCCTGTAGTGCTAAACCATGGATGATTAGATGAAGAAATCCTTCAAATTCTCTTTGTAGTTCTCAATTTCAGGATCAAATATTATTTATAGCAGGTCCTTCATGATAGCAAAGGAGAATATACTTCTAATAAGGTTATAATACTGTTACGGCTCACTTAAGGACTCTTACTCAGTTCTTGCAAAATTTGGATGTTTTTGTAAATTTTTTCCATGGGTCCATTTTTCCATACACCGTATTTACAACAGTCTATGTCTAACTCAACTCAGGTTCAGATATATCGGTGTGAGTCAAGGACATACCTTGCCAAATGTATTACATTGTGTGTATCTAAAGTGCTTTTCAAGGGGGAAACTTATGAAAAATACTATTTTCTGCTGAATGAAAATCAATATGTGGTAAGACCGAAAGCCCTGGACAGATAAATGAGTCTTCCTTTCAAGACTTCTCTCTTTTGGGAGCTGTAGAAGTAATTTTTAGCGAGATCCTTCATCTGTTTGTTTAGTTGATACCTTTTCAGAAATGTTCTGTAAATCGTTAAAAGTAAGTATATACCTAATGTTTTACAGCTCTAATGCTGGTGTTATACATATTGTGCACTCTGTTTTGTTGTTATTTTTAAATACTTTTAGCAGTGTACCTTACATAACGCTAATTTCTGTGTTTATAAGTCTGACACATCCTTCCCATTTTGAAAAATTCCTGTCCTACAGACTTCAAAAAAGAAATGCTTAATCACTTTCCCTTTTAAATGTTCTGCATCTATTTAGCGATTTCTACATTATTGTCCGGGAAACTGGGTGAAAGAGAGGTGAATTTTCAGCATTACTGTTATTATCACTGGAAACATGCTGATAAGAATTATTTCTATTCTCTGTTATGATTATGTGAAGATTTATTTTTCTTGTGTCTTAGAAGTTCCAGAAGTTAGTAGGTGATTTAAATCATTAATAGTGAATAGGGGAGGGTATTTGAAATGGGTCATAGTTGAATTGTTTCTTTTACAACTTCAAATTCTTGAATTAGGAAAAAAGTTAATTTAAAGTATAATTTAAAGGCACAAGAAATGTTTGGTTAATACTGATGCAATAAAGAATTATTTGTATAGTCTAATTTCTTATTTATATGCTAAAAATAAAATACTTGGAGATTTGGACTCCAGTGAAATAATATTTTGTTTCTGCTTCTTAGGGTATTTTTCTTCTTTATCCAGTTGATTACAGGTACCAGTCAAATCTAATATATGGGTGTTAGAATTAGTTCATACGTACTTTGAAATTATTCAGCAAAAACGTTATCGTATTAAGCACCCTGGAGGCTGGGGAATGTGACCAAATAGTTATTCAGCCTTAGAGGTGTACTTAGTGTTTATTTCTACATGTAAATTTTTCAGCTTAGCATTTTTAAAGGAGCACATAATATCAACATTTTAAAAAACAGTGCAAGCTGCTTCTGAGAGAGAAGCAACAGCAAAAAAGCATTGGGCATATCTCAAAGATAAAAGTATAGCTGGTAGTGATGGAGGGCAAAGAAGGGAGAATCCAGAGTTAACTATACTTTCAGCTTTTGCCTTTATAATATGTCATAATAACTTAGAAATGATACAGTCATGATGCAAAACATAAGTTTTTTTTTTTCCTTGGCTATTAAAACACGATCACAATTCAGTGAGTTTTTACTAAACAATGACTAAGCAAATGGCTTCCCATGTTTTTGTGTGCCACGTAATGTAGTCTAGTGGCATCAGAAGTTTATGGGTCCATGTCTTAGAGAGGTTAGTGTTTGCTTTCCTTCCTTCTTAGAGCACTAATGGTCTATTTTTATTCTGCTAACCCTCTATCTAACCCTGTCCTCCCTCTCTCTATATCTTGTAGGGCTTGTAAGATTCTAGTCCTAAGAATATTTATTTGTGTAATGCTATGTAAAAGTAAGTTTTTTGTGTGTGTACAGTTGAGCAACCTTAAGATTAACTTGCTTAAAATTTATATTTCTGCCAAGCATCATTAAAATTTATACTTTTGGATGTGACTCTGAAGTCGCACTCCTGAAGTTACTTAAGTCAGTTGTTTGCTTTAAAAAGGTACATTTCCTTTTGGGAATTCTGAGTTAAAAATTCTTTAGCTTAGAGAATTTAACTGCTTGAATTTAACACTGCTCTTTAAAAAAGAGATCTGATTTAATTTTTTTTTATGGAGCAAGATTTGTTCACCTCCTCATAAGTGTTTTTTTTCAGTATCCTAAGAAATCTTTGCAAAATCTTTTACTTTCCTTCATAAATAACTCTGAAATTAATATGTGTCATATGACCTGTGATGCCTCAGGATCTTCTAATTTTTTTTTGTCAAATTGAGTTTTGCAATGTAGATATTTAATACATATGATTAACGTTTATACTCTGAAAATGAAACCACTAGTAAAGTTGGTTCCATGTGGTGTCTCCAGACCGTAGCAGAAAGTGAGTGTTCACCTGCTAAAGTTCCCATCTCTAATGTAAAGAAAATAGGGAGAAAATAAAGGGATCGTGTCAACAATCTGTCAGCTAACCCAGTAAACAGAGATGGAAATGTCAGCAGCTTATCTGCCAGGAGGGATGAATCACTTGTCTCCCTGTCTGGGGAGAATCAGGATGGAGTGAAATGGCTTGCCAGACCATCTGCCCAGAGGTGCTGTCCTAGAAGGGAAACAGCCTGCTGGCTAATATTCCACGATGCTGACCTGTAATCTTTTCTCAGATGATACCATAAGCAAATTAATTACTTTAGAGAATGAGAGAATGGTAGAAAGAACTCCAAACATAAGTCACACTACAGTAGAATTCCTCAATAACAAGATGTATGTGACCTAAGGAAATATTAGCTGTGCTAATGGGGAAAAGGATACTGGAATTGGGCAATTTGAATTCCGATATATGTGATAATACAGGGAATCAGAGAGGAAGTTTGTATGATTTTTTTTTTTTTTTTGACTTCTAATTCTTGTTATTTCCTGTTTCATGAATGGGTTTTGATTCTAGTATTTTATCTAGTATTCTAGTAGTAATTACTCGTAAGAGTAAAAGAAGGTATGTAAATCATATTTCAAGAAAAGGCATGATTTTGCGGAGCTGTAGCTCTAACTTCTTGTATGCAAGTATTCTACAAGAATTGTGAGTTTCTGTATTAGGCATTACATCTATTACTGGATTATGATAGTGAAGAGAACAGAGTGCAAAACATTATCTCATAACACTTTACATCAAAAAAATATATATGGAATCTCTTCTGCATGTAAAAATATGGAGGTGATAATCATATTGCTTTAGTATTCAGTTGGATAAAGTATACATACAATTTTTATTCGTCATTATTTAAAATCTAAAATTGTTCCTTGACTTTTTTTTTTTTTTCTGATAACTTTGTCGACTTTTCTTTCTTTCTTTTCTTCTCAAGTGAGTGTGCCAGAATGTGATGCATGATCACGTTCCAGTCTATGGTAAAGATGCCTGTGTTACTGTTGGCCAAAACCAGCCACATAGGATCTGCATGGGAATGCTCCCTTGTATTAGTAGCATCTAATTTACATCTAGCTTTGGATACCTGTAATTTATACAGATATAATCAATTTCAGACACAATACAGATTTTTTTTTTTTAATAGTACTGTTTTTTTTTTTTTTTTT
>WHYT01016804.1:554553-569611 GCA_009806455.1 Tetrax tetrax
GAGTGCACCCTCAGCAAGTTCGCCAATGACACCAAGCTGTGTGGTGCCGTCGACACGCTGGAAGGGAGGGATGCCATCCAGAGGGACCTGGACAGGCTGGAGAGGTGGGCCCGTGCCAACCTCATGAAGTTCAACTGGGCCAAGTGCAAGGTCCTGCCCCTGGGTCATGGCAATCCCAGGCACAAATACAGGCTGGGCGGAGAATGGATTTAGAGCAGCCCTGAGGAGAAGGACTTGGGAGTGCTGGTGGACGAGAGGCTCAACATGAGCCGGCAATGCGCCCTTGCGGCCCAGAAGGCCAACGGCGTCCTGGGCTGCATCAAGAGGAGTGTGGCCAGCAGGTTGAGGGAGGTCATTCTGCCCCTCTACTCTGCCCTGGTGAGACCCTATCTGGAGTACTGTGTCCAGTTCTGGAGCCCCCAACATAAGAAGGACATGGACCAGTTGGAATGGGGTCCAGAGGAAGGCCACGAAGATGATCAGAGGGCTGGAGCACCTCTCCTGTGAGGATTGGCTGAGAGAGTTGGGGCTGTTCAGCCTGGAGAAGAGGAGGCTCCGGGGAGACCTGATAGCGGTCTTCCAGTACCTCAAGGGGGCCTACAGGAAAGATGGGGTGAGGCTGTTCAGTAGGGCCTGTTGTGATAGGACAAGGGGTAATGGGTTTAAATTAGAAGGAGGGAGGTTTAGATTAGATATTAGAAAAAAATTTTTACAATGAGAGTTGTAGAACACTGGAACAGGTTGTCCAGAGAGGTGGTGGATGCCCCATCCCTGGAAACGTTCAAGGCCAGGCTGGATGGGGCTCTGAGCAATCTGATCTAGTCAGGGAGGTCCCTGCTCCTTGCAGGGGGGTTGGACTAGATGACCTTTGAAGGTCCCTTCCAACTCCAACCATTCTATGATTCTATTTGTCCTCTTATAATACAATTGACTTGCTTTAAAGACTGTATCTTGAGTATGTGTATCACACACAGACCCCCTGAAGTCCGTTGAAATCAAAGTAGTTAATAGTTAATGACAGTGTTGTACTGTAATTCTTACTGCTAATTTTATTTGCATAATATCTGGGTTTGGGCCTAAATCTAGCTAACTGCATGAACTTTCTTGGTTTTTTCCTTTCCAGCTGTAGTGGTATTATTTTATTCCTTTTCTCAGATGTTAATGATATACTGTAAAAGGCATTAAATCTCGAAGACATTACGGTGTTCTGTTTTGATACTGCTGTTCAGATTTTACTAGTGTTGTTACACTAACTTGTTCATGGATTATTTAGTTTCAGACTTTTTTTGGAATTGGTTTCATACCTTTTCTCCTTAAAAAAAAATTAGAAGAATGAGTTTTGTAAGTAGTTTGCCAATTCTGTGTGCCAGATGTTGTCAAGCACATTGTCTGTAGAATGTGTCTGCAATAGTAGACATAAAGTATTTGGGAGAGGGATCTGTTATTTTTGTAGCTCGTCAGTATTAGAACTTGCTGAAGCTACAGTAGCTCTTGATCAAAATGCATCTATAAGGTACATGGTATGACTTGGTGATTTGTATAGCACTGGCTCAATAATATTTGCAGAAGGAAAAAAACACGTGGTGTACTGAAGATAGTGCTTAGCTATTTTGGAGGTTATTTCTCTTCTTTTGACTCCTACAAAACTGAACTCACTACCTGTTTGCCATGGCAACTATCTCTTGATAAACCTGTTGCCTTGTCTGTATGAGTCACTCTTGTTAGGTGTGATGTGATTTGTCCTAAATGGTGCAGAAAGAGCCTTACACTCTCTGGTGGGTAGGCATGCGTCTGCCCGACTAGAATTAGTACTGTATCTTGGGCCGTATTGCTCTGTGGTTACTTCTTTAGGACGTACAATACTCATTGTGTATGTCTTACCTACCAGATGGTAAATTGTATTTGTATCTCCCATTTTTTTTTGTTCAGAAATCTTTTACTGTCTGCTCTTAGACAGTTAATATGCATATACAAGATATTAATTTGTCTGTAATAAATTATAAAGTACATATTAAAAAAAACAGTGTACTGTGGTACATACCCACAAGATGGCAGATTAACTTTAGCATATGTGACCTTCAGCATTTGCTGGATTTTGTTTTTAGACATGAAACCTTACTGTTTTATTGATGCCAAAAAACCTCTGCCTGCCTGTTAAATAAGTATATGTTGGAAAGAGAGTGACTACAGGCAGAGCGCATAAGCACCTCCCCTTTGTGCAGTGGTAAGGATTAGTAAAAATTGAACCAATAGCATATCTGAGAGCATTGAACCACTCTTTTAATTCTTCCTAACTTCATCAAAACTCTGTCTTCTATGCTAAGCATTTGACAGATAAAATGTTTACTGCTTACAAATGATGTAGTAAAGGGTGGAAGAACATCTAACCTGTTCTCTTTCTATGACAAGGTGACCAATTTAGTGGATGAGGGAAAGGCTATGGATGTCTGCCTAGACTTTAGTGAAGCCTTTGGCACCGTTTCCCACAGCATTTTCCTGGAGAAACTGGTTGCTCGTGGCTTGGATGGGCATATGCTTTGCTGGGTGAAAAATTGGCTGGATCGCTGGGCCCAAGAGTTGTGGTGAATGAAGTTAAATCCAGTTGGTGGCCCGTCACAAGTGGTGTTCCTCAGGGCTCAGTATTGGGGCCAGTTCTGTTTAATATCTTTATCAGCTATCTGGATGAGGGGATCAAGTGCACACTAAGTTTGAAGATGACACCAAGTTGGGTGGGAGTGTTGATCTGTTTGAGGGTAGGAAGGCTCTACAGAGGGATCTGGACAGGCTGGATTGATGGGCCAAGGCCAACTGTATGAGGTTGAACAAGGCTAAGTGCCAGGTCCTGCACTTGGGTCACATCAATCCCATGAAATTTTTCAGACTTGGGGACGAGTGACTGGCAATCTGTCCTGGTGGAAAAAGATCTGGGGCTGTTCTTTGACAGCCGGCTGAATATGAGCAAACAGTGTGTCCAGCTGGCCAAGAAGGCCAACAGCATCCCGGCTTGTATCAGAAACAGTGTGATCAGCAGGAGTAGGGAAGTGATTGTGCCCCTGTACTCAGCACTGGTGAGGCTGCACCTTGAACACTGTGTTCAGTTTTGGGCCCCTCACTATAAGAAAGACATTGAGGTGCTGCAGAATGTTTAAAGAAGGGCATTGAAGCTGGTGAAGGCTCTAGAGCACAAGTCTTATAAGAAGTAGCTGAGGGAGCTGGGGTTGTTCAGTCTAGAGAAAAAGAGGCTGAGGGGAGACCTTATAGCTCTCTGCAACTACCTGAAAGGAGGTTGTAGTGAAGTGGATGTTGGTCTCTTCTCCCAAGTAACAAGTGATAGGATGAGAGGAAATGGCCTCAAGTTACGCCAGGGGAGGTTCAAATTGGATGTTAGGAAAAATTTCTTCATGAAAGGGGTTGTCAGGCATTGGAACAGGCTTCCCAGGGAAGTGATAGAGTCACTATCCCTGGAGGTATATAAAAGATGTGTGGATGTGGTGCTTAGGGACATGGTTTAGTGGTGGACTTGGCAGTGATAGTTAACAGTTGGACTCGATGACATTAAGGGTCTTTCCCAGCCTAAATGCTTCTATGATTCTGTGATCTTCCACACTGAAAGAAGTAATCCATAGTATTGGGAAAGCCAGCGCGTGTGAATGGATCCATAGGATGGATCCATAGGTGTCCAGTAGCTACTGCCCATTTAGGGAAATAGAGGTCCAACTCAATTTAGCAGCACAGGCTCTGGAAAATCTATGTATGATCTCTGATAGTAAATCTAAAACACAAGATGGAGAATTCTGCAGTTGTCCTTTTAGTACTCCCCCTCCAGTCATTCATTTCAGGGAACCTACTGAACACTGAAAATCTCTACCAGCCTGCATTGCTTTCCTGGAGGGAAAGCTTTCCCTGCTGGGAAGAGAAGAAAAAGAAGGTACTCATGTCTTGCCCAGTGTAAGGTCACGCTAAATAAGGGCATGCACCCGCATCCGAGAGCTGTGAGGTGCTGCCCAATTCCGCAATGTACGCATAACCTGAGGGATAGACTAGATATATGGGATCAGAAGGAGGAGTTTCTCTGCTCCCATTCTGTATAGGCTGTCTCCTGTCTGTGCCAGGATGCATTTTGCCTGCTGATTTCATTTTTTACGCTGTTTACTTCTTCCCTTCTCTGAGTGGTATCATGATAGTAGTTAAGCCAGTTTCTCTGTGATTTTTGGTCAGCTGATGTTTGGAGTCTCATGAACTGGTGAAATGCTGCAGGCTGGACACTGTTGACTCCAGGCAAACAGTATATAATAATCTGTATGCACTTCCCCTGGAATAAAAGCAATGTGTAGTAACAATTGCAGCCCATTGTAAAATCTGTTTCTGTAATGCCTGCATTTTAGACTTTTGGACATAGAGCATCCCTTTTATGATTTTATGCTCCAAATTGCATTTTGAAGAATGTGAAACGTCCATTCATGTAAATTTTCAAGTCATACAGTCTTTATTAATAAATCTGAACCTTTCTTCGGATTTTATACTTGGAAAACTGTTCCCGCTTTCCTTGATTTCTGTTAAGATCAGGTTATTTGGAAATGTGCTGCATGCATGCAGCAGCAGCAAAACAAAGCTTTGTATTCTGGCTCATCGCCTCCATTGCAGGGGCAGACAGGTGGTGATGTCCTGTCACCATGACTACATACAGCCCTTAGGGAGGGCTCTTGTAAGATGATAGTAATTCCTGAATGGGGGGGAAGGGCAGCGAGATACACTCCTTCTAGCTGTGGGTTCTTTTGTATGGCTTGCACTTGATTACACGCCTACCCTGTCGCATGTGTGTGTGCTCCCTGAAATGCAGCAATCTGAAAGAATACATCACTGCAGACAGCACAGCTGCTCACATTTACCATTTAAAGTCTTTACATGGATTAGAAAGGCAAAGGATTACAGTCTGATTGCAGTCAGACTGCCTGAGCTCCTGCATTGTATTGACCATAGGTTTTCCCAGAGTTAGGCGCTTCAGAAGAAAAGATCTAACTATGCTGAGGTGAAAGCAGGTTAATATGGCAGCAGTTTAGGGCATTGGTCTGAATGGGAGGGGAGGGCTCTGGGGCTGTGACCACATCTAGTGACAGAAAGTAGACATGCTGTGGGGGGAAGTGTTAATGAGAGCAAATGGAAAAATCCTTCAGCTCTGTCTTCCCCCAGTACATCCCAGCAGTTTAGGTAAGTAGAATTAAGAAGATTGTGCCTAGCACACCCAGATGACCAGCTTTCGCTTGAGAAAGAGGTCTAAAAGCACTTACAGTGATTAAATGTGGTTTGACTTTGATGTCATAGCTGCAAAATGGGATTGCATCATCTTCTGCTTTGCATCTGAGTGGCTCAAAAAGTGCCACCTAGTGAATTGCCAGTATTTTCCCTCTACATGCTTTTCTGTGGCCTGACCTGGGATGGCCTTGTTTAAACTTCTGAGATCTGCCAAGACCGCAGTTGGAGTTGGTATTGCTGCAGGATACTTGTTGTTTCGATTCCACTTCTTTGCAGCAGCACAGGTAAATGTGTCTGCTGCTGGCAGAAGTGATGTGTTTGAGTAAGGAGAGAGAAACTTGAGATGGATGTGAGGGAGTTAAATAACATAAACTGGAAAATGGTAAAGGACTGTCAGTCCTGAAAGGACAGAACGAGCTAAATGAAAATTGGCCTTGTGGTTCAGAAGGCTTTTTTTTTTTTTTTAATTGTTTACATATTTTACTTTAAGGACCATGCAGCTCTCACTCTGTATTTCTATGTGTGAAACCTGGTGAAGCTGAGTTGTGGAAGAGAGTTTGTAATCTTTGATGTTACTATATTACTAATATTATTCAGTGTTGGAATTTTCAGCCTAAAATTCAGGCAGGAACACTGTACACAGACAACAGGAAGATCTCTCTGAGTCAAATTTAATGTGGGCAGACAGAAAGAAGGAGAATATCGTGCACAAAGAGAGTAAAGATGGGAAGAAGCCCTGACTTTTTAAAGGGTAATTACTTAGAGACAGTTGACTAAATGGAAGAAAAGGCTCTGGCTAGTACTTCCTTGAAGTCTATAAGTCTCCATGGTAAGTGAATGAGAGTTACCACCTGGATCTTACTTTCCCAAGGGAAGAGACTCTGTGTATGTTTTCATTGCTATGGAGGAGTAAAGAAGCAGTGGCAAGCTGCGGAAAATAATTGGTTTCCTTTGTACTCCATCTTCAGATGCAGCAGTTCCTTCAGTCTGCTGTTTGCTCCTAGTGATTTGGGAGCAGAAAGAAGCAGTGGCCTAGAAAACATAGAAATATCATTTTACTGTAAAATATTTACAATATCTAGCTTCAGCTAGACAAATTCTGCTGAAAGATGAATTGGGAGCAGCCGTGCTTGTAAACTGCATTGTCTTCCAAAATTGTCAGTTAGATATTTTAATCTGAAGTACAGCAAGGAGCATTCTTTTATATACATACAATCTATAAAATAGAAGTAGAATGGTTAGTACCAGAAATACAGGCTTACAAAATTGCTTTGAAAATTTACTATCAAATTACCATCAAATTGCCCTACCTGCCTCATGGGCAATTAAATAGCGTAAATCACCTGGCTAAATAACATTACTTGTTCTGGGCAAGTATTCTGAGCCTGATAAAACAGTGGAGGGCTTTGTATTTGAGTTACCTACTAAGTTTTAGGACTTGTTCTTGTATGTCAGTCATGAAGACATAAAGGTGTCAGCATCAAAGTTCTGATGCACTCAGATCTCGGTATGCAAAAAGGCTGTGATCATGCTGGGTCTGGGAACTGGGAATTCCCCTATAGGGCTCTCCACTGGAGGCCAACTGCACCTTAAGGCTCTTTGTACTGAGTATGTATTTCCTTGTATATAGCCAGCAAGTGGGATGTTGCTTCAGGTGCCCATTTGTAAGTCTTGAAATTCTGCTACTGTGTATCAGAAACCTGGAGGGCATGGGCAGAAGATGCACCTAATTTAAATACCAGTGCTGCCTTTCCTGTTTCCTGTTTGCACAACTGGGATGAACCACATAATTAGATCTGATTTTTTGGTAGGGCTAAAAAAAAAAAAAAGGGGATAAAATAAAAAAATATGTGAAATGGAGCAGTTACAGGTTTTTATCTCTAAAACATATAATTGAAAATATACATGTCAATTAAGCATTTAAAAATGCAGACTCTGGATTAAAATGCTGCATTATGAAACAAAGATAACAGTAAAATAAAAATAATCGCTTGTCCTCATTTCTGCACAAACCCTGCAACACATGAATTAAGGATGTGCCTGGTGCAGATGGGAGATGTTAGTAACATCCTTTCTACACAGCGCACACTCATGGAAGTAGCATATGCTCTGCCAGTTTTGTCCCTTGTCACTTTCAGAGTTTGAAAAGTATGTGCTGTTCCCTGGTGCCTGGAGTTGCAGTAGCAAAATCCCGTCCAAAGAATAAATGATACGTATGATGTGTCCCATGTGCTAGGATCTGACTATGCCAATTAAAGCTACCATCCCTTTTTTCTTCTGTATCTTTTTGTGCTTATGCATTTCATTTAATGTCTCTTAGTTGAGAGAGAGAACTTATACAGCTTTCCTGTTGCATACTTTCACATGTTTCTCAGATCTTTCTCTGCTTATTTGCATGAAGAGGTAGGATAAGGCCTTTGGTGTTCAGCAGAGACAAAAAGCTGTTATTTTTTCTGGGTCAATCAATTTCCTTCCTTAGATCAGAGCTGGGATCTCTGAAGTGTATACCAGAACTGAGCTTTCTGCAGAGACGTAAAATTAGATCCATCACTGTCATCCCCCCGTAACAGCAACAAGAGAAAAAATGTGAAGAAGTGTAAATTTTTGTGGCTGTTGAACTCAGTCAATCAGTTCCAGTTTCTCTGGGAAAGAAACTCATAATACAACCACTTACAGTGTTTGTATGACACAATTAAAAAAAACCTGTGTTGAATCTAGCTGCTATTATATGGCATGTTATTAGACTGCTTCTTTTGGTTTGCTGGATCTGATATCACTGCATTAGACTGAGGGAGAAAATGGCATGACCCACTTTGATTTAGGATGGCCGATTTCACTCATTAAGACTGTGCTTTGCTTGTGCTCTGCTGTAAGCGCATACCTGGGGCTATGCCTTCTGAAAGCAAACCCACCATTTCTACATTAGGAGACTGGTGGGGCAGAGTGTCTGTGATCCATGTACAAGCTGTAAGGGTTTTAGAATAAAGAGTAAATAACCCTCTGATACTGAAATTCTTATGAATGTCTTGCAGTTTTATAAAAAAAAACCAAAACAACAGGAATCTCATGTAAGGTCTGGTAAATGCTTTTTGTATTTTTATGTATGTTTCATATAAGAATGAAGAATAGCTGTTACCATTTTTCCCCTTACCCCATAATGTAGGTTATGAGAAAAAACATTAAACGGCTTTTATTATACAGGAAATGTACTTGAAGTGTAGAATGCTTGGGAACGGATGCCTGCTTTACTGCTATAAATTGTTCATGATACGTCTTTTCTTATATGCATCAAACGTAGCACTTGCTGGAGAGATACATGTGATTTGTCTTCTCCCATGAGAGACGGTAATTGGCTTCAGTTTACTTAGGCTACTGCAGTACAATTTATTTTCTTAGCTTGGCTGGGGCTTATGTTGCAGTGTGTTTTCTTCTATGAGGGTGAAGTATTTAATTTGTAAAGTGGTGGAGAGTATGCATTGCGCTACAGAGACAAAGCACATCCCTGCTCTGTGGTGGTTGGTGGAAACAGATCACAGCACTCCACCATCCCCTTTACCTTATCCTGTCTTGTTATTAAATTGTACATGAACTAATCATGATCTTTTAGAAAACATCCATTATAACTAGCTCAGTAATTTGAACAAATGATTAATGAACTGTGATTGCTACTTGCTTTCTCTGTTTGTAATGAATTATTTCTACGGTTTTCAGCCTCAGTCACATAGTGTTATTTCTCTTTTCTGGATCTTATCTCTGTCTGGAAAACTGAACATTCTTCAAACAGGAAACAAATAGAAAATAATGAAAACTTATTTATTTATAAGATTTTGTTGTTAGTTCAGTGATCTTTTTCCTGCTCGGATTTTTGTTATGTTTTTTTTAAATGTATCTATCTAGATAAAGAACTAGAGAGATGAACATAAAAATTACAACAAATGGCACTTCAAGAGACTTAAGCTTTTCAATGTAAAAATATTCACACAATTGTAAAAATTCATGTAGCAATAATAATGATGTAACATATAAGTCATATACTGGAGATGAGTAATAATTTTACCTTCTAAATGATGTTTTTTCAATAAAGTTCAATATGCAATTCATAATGGACTAAGTAGTAAGGAGTACTTACAATTTCATTTAAATGGATTAATGAATTTCACAGTAAAAACGTTTTACTACTGGAGATCCTGACTTGCTATGGTGGCAGTCCCACTTATCATTATTGTGGCCAATCTGCTCCTTCTTGGAGGAAATAGGGGTGTTTTGCCACCACACACTGAGCTTTCCTCATTTGGTAATATTGCTTCAGTGCTGAATTAGCTTCAGTTAATTCTGCAAGCTCATTACTCTTTTATGACTCTGCACATGTTAGCACTGCTGCATTAGCTCATGTGAGGCACTAGGACTTCTGGGAACACTTGCTTGGGAACAGCATTAAGCTATGCTGCCCTGTGAATTTATTTGCAATGTACTGGAAAATAATATGTCTCCTTTCTGGGCATCCATGTGGAAAATTTTTAATCTAAAAACTCATTAAATAAAAGCAGCAAGTAATGAACTTGTACTACAAGAGTGACCTAGCTCTACCGTTAGCATTACTAATAATCTCGTTTTAGCAATAGGTGACAGATAAAAGTTTTCATACATAGTGGAAGGCATTTTGTCTGTGGTTGAACACATTGAAAACTCACCTGTTCATGGAACATGGATCAGTGTAATCATACAACGAGGATTTTACTAGCCAATAAGGAATACTCCTTTGCTGACTGGAAACTGCGAAGAGGGACTACAAGCACAATGTGGTAGGAATATAAAACTATGCTTGGCTGGGATAACCATCACTACTGGCTTGCCTAGTAGCACATAGCGGGTTCTTTGAAGGGACATTTCTGTTTGAATGCTCTGGAAGCATACAAGAGAAATGTGTAATGTGAGATTTAAATTATAAAACTCTATTGATTTCTGTGGAAAAAGTAATAGGTAGAAGGGAAGAGGAAGTTCACAGAAGCAGCAGAGGGTAATTAGGAGAACGTATGTGCCCTCAAAGCAGTGAGCATATTTCCAGCCCAGGTTAAACCAAGACTCTCACCTATTCCTACTGGTCCAGGATCAAAGCCTTTTCAGTGTTCTCCCACATACAGTGCTTGCTAATGAATTTAGGTACAGTAATCTTACTTTTACAGAGTACTGTAAGTGACTCCAGGTTCCTGAAAATGAATGATGAAGTGTCATTCCTCGTAAGAACACTTGCCAACCAGTTCACAGAGCAGAAGTTCTGCAGATTTTAGGTGCTGTTTTGAACAGGTAATATGAATGCGTATGAGTAACATGCAATTGTTTGATGTGAAGGAGTGGTGGAATAAATAATGTACAAAACTTTGACTTCAAGGATTTACATATTGACATTAACACATTGTGATTAGAGGATTCTCTAATTTGAGCCTGGAGTCCAAGTACTTGTAAGGATGCCCACACAACTGTGGAAGGCAATTTCTTGAGCTTTAACCTTGTATTCTAAGAGCGCCAGGGACCAGCTCCAGGAGCTAATGGTATGAGCAGGCTAGACAACTCTGTGTGTTCTTGGTAAGGTGCTTTTTCTGGTGTAGGTAAAGCCATTCCTGTAAGCAAATTACAGCTTCCCTATTGCATGGTAAACCAACTCAGAGGTTTTGCTGATGCTCATCAGATTAGTGATTTTAATAATTTTAGTGTTACAATATTCCATCAGTTATTTCATGGCTACCCAAGCAATTTAATATTTGGCCAAGATATGGCTAATAGGGTGTAATATCCACAGATGAAGAAAACACTGAAAACATGCCAGTGAGCAAACTCCAGGAATAATCTGCTTACAGCTAATTTTGGAATATAATATTATAAATTCAGTAAGATAATATTGTATTTCAATGTAATATATCTTCCTGCCCTCAAACTGCATGAAGACATCCGTTATAATTCAAAAGTTACTGTGTAATATCTGGATATTATGACTGTGAACACAACAGAGCTGAGTTTCAGTGCGGTCCCTTTCCTGTGAGATCAAGTGAAATGGTATTTATTACGTCTGAGAATTACTGGAATAAAAAGAATCACTGCACGATGAAAAACAACTGTTTGAGATGAGCCCTTTGGCTGAATGTTATACAGGACTAAACAGAGGAACTTTGTTGGACAGTTTGCGTATTTAAGATTCATAAAGCACGGGCAGCTTCGGTAGCAGCAATGTGGCAAACTAAGACAATACCTTAGATACTGAGTAGTGCCTTTATGGTTCAGAAGGGCTCTTGACAATTGACAGAAAGGCTGTTGGGGCAGAATGTGTAGGTGTCCTGTGTTATCCCCAGACAGTATACTGGTGACAAATAAGTAGAAATCAATGGGGTGTGGTCAAAGTTCTCAGATTTGTTTTTTTAAATTTTTACACTTAAAAAATTAAAATGTGAATAATAAGGTATTTAACTCTAGTGATAAAAGAAACATTCTTTATTAGTACCAAAGCCAGTTTTTATCTCTCTTTAACCAACAGAAGGACAGAGACAAAGAAAAATAAATACAATAAAAAATGAAATCTTTATTTTTTTGGCTCGTTTGTAATATTGTTTATGTTGTTTATGATAATAACAATTTCCTGCATGCATTTCACCAACACATTACAAGTTAAAAGCATTTGTAAAAGAAAGATTCTACGTTTAATGTTAGCTTGTGTATGAAACACAGAATGTCCTGATGTCCTTGATTATACAAATGTGCCATTTTGTTCTTCGGAAATATTGTGGGTCCTATTTGTACAAGTCTAGTGCAGCGTGATTCAAAAAGAATAAGAATAGGCTATGTAAACAGACACTGCAAGATAGCAAGGATTTCATGAACAATGAGACTATCTTGGAACTTCTGATGCAAACAGTGCTAGAAATTCACACATTCTCCTAATACTTTCCTTGCTATGTCCTGTTACCAGATATAACTATTTGGAAACAAGTTGGGTTCCAGATTTACACAATTTACTTCACATTGAAATATATGCAAATATAATATTAAAACAAGATAGTCTACAAATACTCACTTTTTTTTTTCCTCATAGTGTGATGATGCCAGTTTGAAATTAACATGGTTAGAAAGTAAGCCAAGTGAATGAGGAAAGAAATATAAGAAACAGTGATCTAAACTTGAAGACACTTTTCTTATATACAAAACTGTTGCCAGATGGTATTTCTTTACATTATTTATATATGCTAACCACATTTTCAACAGGTTAAACAGTTTGCAATATGGCCTGTACAGTCTGATTCTACACCATATAGTAGCCACTTCAAATTTAAAATGCAAAACTAAAGAAGCTCATAAATAGCTGCAAACTATTGCTTAATGATTTGAAAGAATGAGGTCTGGTTGGACAATTTGATTCACTTCACCACTGACACATGGCTTCCTATAGTGGAGACTGTGGACAGTGGAAGGAGCGAGATACAGCAGCAAAACCATTGACATGCATCAGTGACACTCTCCAAACTATCTATAATGACACAGAGTACAACGTGTCCTGCTGAGCTTTTGCAAATTACCTGTACTGTGGTACATATCCGATGCAATTCAGTGTGGCAAAGCCGTTTAATTCTATGCTTAAATATGCATGACAGTATACCGTTAATATTTACATGGAAAAGGGTACTTTATTGATTCATTGGATGTTGGCCATAATGAGAGAAGACAGTAATTAAAAAATAATCTAAGAAAAAATTTGAGCTGTTTAAAAAAAAAAAAGAAAAAAAGAAAACAAAAGAACTCCCAGGTATATTTTGGTGAAGCTATTTTTCCAGTGTAGAAACCACACAATATTTTTTAAGCTGTGAATATTTTAACAAAAACAAGAACTTGTTCATGTTTAATGATCTATATAAAAATAAATCATTGCAGAGTCCTGTAAATTAGAGGAGACTTTCCAGGCACATTAATCTGGATGCAGCCATACAAGTAGTTAGAACACCTCAGATTTAAGAGCAACCCTGAAACATGGAAGTTCTTAAAATCTTTAGCTTTCTACAATGTCATATTTTTATTTATGCATGACTGGCAAGTGCAGCATGCCTCTGCAAACCACTTCCATCTGTACATTATAGAGAATCCGAGAGTAGAACACCTGGTCCTCATACCTCTTTCCCCAACATAAAACCTATTACAAAAATAGTCACATGTAATAGTAAACAACTTGTGAATTAAAAAATGATAAATAGACTAATACTGATTTTGTAAAAATATGACAAATGTGGCAGTTGCATTACAAACAGTGAAGAGTATTACTGTTCTATATGTTTTGCAGTATGTGAAACAGAAAAAAGTATCGCTTTGCGTTCATTTCAAACTCCATGTTCTCTGTGGAGCAACTTTTTCCTTCATTCTTAGCAGTGTCAGCTGTAGTAAAAACAGTAACCTCTTGTCAAGTTTGTTACCCTGATTCACAGAGTCACAGTTTGATGATGAAGGTTCACTGTTTTGTTATAGGCACTGACCTTAAATATATATAATGTATATATATGCACACACGCACGCGCGCACACACACACACATATATGTGTAAAAACTGTCAGTTTGGCATAAATCTCCTGCAGGAGTCCAGTTGATGCTTCATTCCCAAAGACTGTAAACAAGTTGTCCCACAAGCATAATTCTTAGATCTTTATTTTTTATTTTCCCTGACATCTTTACCTTTGTAGTTCTTTTCTGCTTTATCTTTTTCATATTTTTCTTTGTCTGGCTTTGTTACACTATCATAAGAAGGTGGAGAAGTTGTAGAGGAACTCTCATCTGTTTTTTCTGGAGTGGAATTCCCATTTAGTTTATCTATAATTATCTCTTTTATAACTGGTCCATCTCCTTCTTTGTTTTTATTTCTGTTATATATACTAGACACCTTTTTAACCTTTTGCCTTAAAAGGTAATGCCTGTAAGCACGCTGAATAATGACAGCAGATACCTCCTCCTGTTTCCGTTTTAACGTGGTTGTAATTGGTTCATAGGAGACTTTAGAAGGGTTGGCTGCCATAAATCGATCTTCCATCTGTATTCTGAGGGCATCCATCTCCCCGCTTTCCCCTAAAACACGCTTTGTGAAAGCAAACAAGATGTCAAGGCAGTGAATTCTGTCACCGCTTACCATGGGCAGATCCATTGCAATAAGCTGGACTTTGTTTGGTTTTGCTATAAGAAGAGGAGGATCTAATGAAGCTGCAAAATCTGATAGCTTACTGTATTCTATGAATTGTGTTGCATCAGGGTCAAACTTCTCCCAGACTTCATAGAACATCTCAAAGTCATCCTCACTCAAGGGTTCAGCGCTTTCTTCAGTAGCAACACTGAAATTCTCCAAAATCACAGCAATGTACATGTTCACCACTACCAGAAACGATATGATAATGTAGCTGACAAAGAAGAAAATCCCAACGGAAGGGTTGCCACAGTCGCCTTTCACAGAGCTCCCCGGATGGTCTTTATGGGGGTCACAGTCTGGCTCCCCACTGTTAAGAATCGGGGCTAGCAAACCATCCCAGCCAGCAGATGTGGTAATTTGAAACAGGCAGATCATGCTGTTGCCAAAGGTTTCAAAGTTGAACATGTCATCAATCCCAACTTCCCTCTTAACATAGGCAAAGTTGGACATGCCAAATATCGCATAGATAAACATGACCAGGAACAGCAGCAGACCAATGTTGAACAAAGCGGGAAGAGACATCATCAAAGCAAAAAGCAGAGTGCGGATTCCCTTAGCGCCTTTAATGAGACGCAGGATTCGACCGATTCTGGCAAGTCG
>WHYT01016805.1:0-41575 GCA_009806455.1 Tetrax tetrax
CTGCAGCCCTCGCGCGCGGCGCCTCTTCCCGCCCACCCGTTCCCGCCTGCCCGCCCACGCGCCGCTGTGCTGAGGGGCCACGCGCCCTGCGCCTGCTGCAGAGCCCGCGCGCCGCTGCCCGCCCCGCGGCGGGACCCTCCGCAGGGCGAGGCGTGCAAAGCGCAACTGGGGAGCCGCTCTGGCGTCGGCCATGACCTCGGCTCTTAGAGTCTTGAACATTTGTCCCAAGAAAGACATATTGGTACCCAACGTGCTATTGCTTCCTCTCCCAGTGCAATCGGTCTGTTACTGGAGTGCTCCGTCAGTAGCCACATCTCCTGAAGCTGTGAATGCACCACTGGTGGTACAGCCATCTCAGGATCTGGTAGTGGAATCGCCATTTGTGATTACCAGCTCTATCAGCTACTCAGAAAACAGTCCAGCGGCTGCACCCCTGGCACCGGCAGCCCAGCCGACGCTGTCCTGCCCTGGGGACTGAGCAGCTGCACTGAGAGTTTTCAGTGCTCAAACTGCACACAACCCTTTGGAAATAGTAAGATCCTCCCTCTTTCCGTCTACTCCATACAATCACCACCAGTAGAAGGCACTGGGCAAACACAAGCAAGAACAGGAAAAGTGAATTGGCACCAGTAAGGAGATCAAGTCAGTCTCACAGGACTCTAGCAAAGAAAGGCTCCACTTTTTAAAATGAGGTTTCATTACACACACACACAGAGAACAAGAAGATGTTAGATAAGCTGTTAAGCCAAGCGGCTGGATCTCTGGAGCACTTGGGTCCCATCCACATGCCCGATTAATAAACTTGGGTTTCACCATCTTTCCTAACACTCCCTTCTCCTTGATGGCATGGCTTTAGTCTACAATGGTTTATTTTACGTCTCTGTTCTGCACCCTGATTTCCTATCTGCTTTCCCACTTCTGTGACCAGACTGTGTGCTGCTGCTTCCACATACTGCAGTTTAAGCTCTGCTCTCCTTTACCGCTGGACCACTACTACAATTCTTCCTCTACTCTGCAGTTTATGGACCCGCTCACGCGGAAGGAAAGAAAAGGAGGAGAGACATGCTTAAAGCAGAGACTGGGTATCTTGCTCCCTGGGTCAGCAGCAGCTCTACAAAAGCAATACGCCGTGCAAAGCAAAATCAGTTGCTTTTCTGAGCATTGTAGCAGTGGCATGGGATCTGCAGGACCAGGCGGCTGCTCTTCGTTCACAGGCCGCGGATTTCTCCAAGTTGTGGATAGTGTGTGGTTTTGGTTTTCTGTCTATGATGCCGCCAAAGGCTTACGAAAGCACTGCCCAAGACAGCAAAGCCAGTAAGGGATCCCAGGACAATGGGTACCAGCATGGCAGAACCAGGACCTGGAAATAAACAAAGAAGTAATCAGTGAACAGCGTTAAGAGAGGGAGGGAGAAGAAAGAGAAGGTTAAACTCTCAGTCATCTTTATAGCATGCCAAGCTGGTATGGCTAAGTTTCCTTCCATGGAGTAGTCTGAACGGGTTGGTGTCATTTCAAACACACCAACTTCTGTGCCATAAGATCCCAGCAGTAAATATTTTTTTGCACAAACACCAAAACAAAAGTGAGGAGTTGTTGGGCTGTAATCTAGTCATACTAGATGGCTGTCAAGAAAGTTGTTAGAGGTGTACTGTTTTTCTTACAGCAGGAAAAGTCAAACAGAAACTACTGAAAGAGAGAGAAAGAAGAAAAAATGGGAGACTCACTTTCCACAGGTTTATATAGAAACCTGTTCTTCATTCTCAGAACTGGACCAAATGAGATCAGGTTGTGCGGGTTTCTATAGCTGTTCCTGTCACTTGGCTGGAGGAATGGCTCCACGCTTTCAAGGCAGTCCTGCGAAAGACGTATGAAAACATCTGAAGGCGTACCGGCGGTTCCTGAAGAGAATCTCCTGCACTAGCGACTGCGTGCAGTCCACCGCAACCACAGCGCTGATCGGAGCAGCTCTCCTCAGAGCCAGTCTTTGTCCAGCTCTGCTGTCATTCCAAAAAGTGAGTTGCCCAATGACCAGCCCATATGTAAATCTCTTCCCTAATTCCTTTTCCCTAGGAAATGTTGCTACCATTTCCTATCACTAACTCCTCTTCCAGACAGTTAGCAAAGGGATTGACCACATAGGGGATGATCCTGACGTGGTGACTTTGTTACAGGAGGTGGCTGAGTTCTCCCAGAGAGCCCAGCTCTCTCTTTAGTCCCCATGGTTGTGTCTGCAGGTCAGGAAGTACCGGTAGAGCAAACAGGGCATAAGCAAGATGCAGACATTCAGCCTTCACTTGGCCATGCGACTGATTTTCTAATTGCTGCCAAAGCTTAAAAGCAGCTCGGCCTGACCAGCTGAGTTTTTGAAGCTTGTCTAGCTGTGCTGTGCAGCTCAACCACTCCAAGTCCCCCAAGCTTGTGGAAGCCTGAAAACTTCCACATCCCAGACCCAGGACAATCCAGTATAGAGACAGATTTGAGCCCTTTCACAGAATTCTACAATGCAAAGTTATGTAGCTCTGCTGAGCCTTTTCCCTCCCATTCTCCTGTAAGGTTGCTACTTGCTTATCTGTTGATACACTTCTCATGTCAATTACACAAAGCAACGGTAAATTGTTTGCAGTTGTAAAGTGAAAATAAAGCATTGTGAGCTGAGTTAGCTTAACTGAGAGCAGAAATTCAGCTGGGGCTGGAAGAGACACAGTATGCAGGAGATTAAGAGACAGCTGTATGAGCTGGAAGAAGGTGAAGCTCTATAATCTACATCACGATTCTTTACTGAATCGGCTGTACTAGCTGGAAGCACCAAATCTTTTCAAAAGTTCCTCAGCCCAGTGAGAGCAGACCTGTCCCACATACCTGTTCACACTCTGTTTTGCCACGCAGACAGACATTAAGCTCGCAGTGCAAATAGGCCACAGAATGATTCAGCATCTGGAACAGCTGGATGGTGAAGCTAGCAGCTCTGGTCTTACTGCTCTGCAGTAACTGGATGTGTCCGCATTCAAATTGCAACCTGGCAATGAGAAATGGCAAACAGTTTCAAATTCTCGCTCTCCCTGACTAAAGGCAGGGGAGAGGGGGATCTTCTGACACAGGTCTGCACAAGTTCTAAGCCAGGTACCCGCATCTACAGAGTCAGAGTCAAACAAAAATACACAAAGTGTCAGGATCTCAGGCTGTACCTGTCCCTGCTGCGGGGGCCACAGTCCTAGAGCAGCAGCATTGTTGTGGAGGCTGATTTTGCTACAACCATCAAAATGTCTGCTGTAGTGTGATAATCATTCTCTGACCTAGACAAATTCAGAAGCACTACAGAGGTGATCTCCTGCTACAGCTAATTTGGCCAAATCAGAAAGCTCTTTTACTGATGGCAATAATGTGTAGCACTTCTAATGCACATTTCATGCCCCAGTGGTTTTACTAACATCAGCTAATGAATGCTCCATTCCCTGTGCTCAACCCAGACAGGTTAGGCAAGAATAGCTGTGAAACGCTGATGGGGAAGTGGAGGCTTGTGGAGAAGCCTGGCTCCCCTCCCGGACTGCTCTGCTCCTCGGCTGTGCTGTCCCCTAGCAAAGTGCAGGAGGATGCTGTAAACCTGACACCCGTGACAGTGCAGTGTGGAGAAACGGGACAGCTTATTTACATAACTCAAAGGATGAAGGGAAGCTTTTTTCCCCTGAGGGTTCTTTGTCTTATCAAGCCCTTGGTATTAATTACAAGACAGCTAAAGGAGCAGAGCACTCTCAGACTCATTCTCAGTGCTTTGGGCTTACTCTGTACTCCAAGGAGATACAGGATACAAGAGAGAGGACCAGCCCAGTCCCAAAGAGCCATGTGAGGCTACGCCCATCCCCACAGCTCGGTGTCTGACCTGCGGAACAGGCAGCACATCGCGCCTGGTTCCCCTGGGCTGGCGGAAGGCGTCACGCAGCACGACCGGATCTGGAGCACGGGCTGGCTGCTGTTACTCTGCACAGCGATTACAGCCAGGAAAGTCTCCTGGGAAGGCACTGACCCTTCGACTCCAGGGTCTGCCTCTGCGGCAGGGCGCAGGCTCATCTGCACGGTGTAGTTACCGGAGCCGCAGACATCATCACTCACAACTGCAAGGCTTTAGGGAAAGAAGGAAAAAAAGCTCAGGCCTGGCTAGGCTCCACAGCCTGTTAGGAATAAAAAAGCATTAGGCTGAGTTTCCTTCGTGAAACCAAACAGTAAGCTGAAACAAACGAACAACGTGTAGACCCTGGTGTAACAGAGCCTCCCATGATCAGCATCGCCTCCTGCCGCTCTGCACAGTCACATCATTTGAACTGAGGGGAACTTGGAATTGTTTTACTGTGTGGGTATGTCTACCTTCTTTGCTAGCACATTCGATCGCTTTAGCAATATCAAATGTTCCCACTTGCAAAATTGCATGTAGGTTGGTTTTGGGAGGACGGGCAGAGAGTAGAAGGCTATCGTGAAAAAGACGACTAGGTCTGAAGTACAGTATTAACATCAGAAATGTGAAAAGACCCTTTTTTTTTTTAATAACGTGATGTCGTTGCTGAACTAAGTGGGTTTAAAACCACAATACAGCATACCCATGTTACTGAGCCCATGGAAAAATCTGTCCTCCTTAAATCACACAGCATAAACACACAACAGCAACTACACTGAGATAATTACCCATTCAGAATGGCAGCATCTGACTGCAAAACCCTCCTCCGGTGGGATTCACTCAGCAGGGCACTGTGCTCCGAATCCAGCAGTGTTAGAACAGTTACTAAGCCTTCCGCTGCTTCTTCTGTTACTTCATTTGTTCTAACCATCTCCTCTGCCTCTGTATTCAAGAGCAGCCTCTCAGATTGTCCAGTGTTTGCAACACCCAGCAAGGAACTCCCCTGTGGTGTAAGCGCCACCAGACTCCGAGAATAGGAGGGGCTCTCCGGGGTCGGAAGGAGCTGGATTAGATCCCTGGCTAGAAGCACCTTGGCATCGTTGGCAGCTGCTTTACTGAAGACAGCTGACTGATTAGTAACCTTATTTACAAGCCTATTAGCAGAGACAGAAAATGCTTTTGTGGTAGATGTCCCAGTGGCATGCACAACGGCATCAGGGCTGGAATGACCAGTCTTGTGTTCAATGTTGTCTTCCAGTGGTACCTTCTCCAAAGGGCGTGTTGCTGATGCTGGATGTGGCGAAGACACGGGTGCCTGAGTGGGCAGCTGGCGAGCAGCGGCTGCCTCTCCTTTCGCTAACGTGTCCTCACTCTTCCCTGTTGATACAGAGACCACAGCTGATTTGTTCACTCGGGTAACTGTAGGCAGCACCATGTTTGGATCAGATCCGATAGCTGATGTTGGCAGGAGAAACACTTGTTTGTTTTTAAGTGAAGTAGCGATAGAGTCATTCTTAGCTGCAGAGAGAGAAGTCATTGCTAATGGAGACTGCGGTGTGGTCTGAGTCAATTTAGGCTGTCTCTCAACAGCAAGAATAGATCCTGCAGACTCAGGTGGTTGTACTGGAGTTAAAACAACCTTATTCCCAAGAGCTGCTGTGGGGGCTTGCCGTGTCCTTGTGTTAAACACGGCTGACAGAGACACGCTTGTTTCAAATAATTTACCGGTTCCTATTTTCCGTGCACTTGTGCTGATTTCAGTTGGCGTTGTATTTTCTCCCATGTTGGCCTGCGAGAACAGTTTAGCAGGGGCTCGATGGATTTGGTCATGTTTCATGGCTGATAGCAGGGGAACGAGTGTAGACACAGGTGAAGGTGGGTGTGCAGGAGAGCTGGTGTACATCCTTGGATGAGTAATTGTAGCCAGATGTTTCCCAGAAGCTGTTGGTGCCATTTGGACCTTTGTTGAAAGTGGAGTACGCGCCGGCGCTATTGTTGGTCTCTCTGTCATTATAAAGGGCTTAGGCACAACGGGAGTAAATTCCAAATGTTTTGTAGGAGCAGGTTTTATAGCAGTGGTGTGGGTTTGTGCTGCTTTGGCACGCACAGTGACGCCTCCTGAAAAGGCCGTGCTGCCCGCTGCCGAGTCTTTGTGATCACTTCCAGCTGGAAGCGCTGAGAAAGCTGATGAGGTGCTGGGTACAAGCTGCGCTTGTGACAGCAGCCTTTCAAGTGACTCAGTACTTAGGAGACTTTGCGACGCAGACTGCAAAGGCACGGTGCTTGTGAACAGCTTTAAGGGGTCTTTGACGGTTCTAGCTGAGCGCAAGGTCAGGCACTCCATGCACTGTGCACGGACAGAGGAGGGTGTGGTCGCTAAGCCCTGGCGATGGCCCGTAGTTTGCAGCATTAGCTTCTTACTGTGCTGAACCTGACCTACAGTCCCTGCGACAGTGATCGGGGGCTGGACTGGCTTTTGAAAATCCGGGCGTCCTTTTGCTGACAGTAAAGGAATTACGGAAGAACGTGGCTTTTCAGCGGCGAAAATTACTTTGGGGGAAGTACGGAGGCTGTGCTGTGCAGACACCACTAACGGTGGCGCAGGGGAGGTGAAGGGCTCTGCTGACGTACCGTTAAGTACAAGCACGTCAGCCCCCTTGGCCTTTTGGGAACTGGGAGCAGGTACCGGCATCTCTTCAGGCAGCCGGGGCAGGTGCATGGCGTGTGCTGTAGTGCCAGTCCTCATTCCTGGGTCCACCAAATGATTTGACGTTGAGGTAGCAGCTTGAAAGAAACGGGTGAGGGCTGTATAATTAGGATTAGTTAGCACTGGCTGAGAAGTTACTTTTGTTTTCTCCGCTTGTTGGTTAGACACAGCGGAAAGAGTAGTTTCAGGCCTCGAAGACTCACTAGTTGGATAGGAGGAACTAGTTTTCTTTGGGATACCATGGCTGCTTTCAGGGGTACCCAAACTCAGATCTTGCTTGTTTGTGGACAAGAGGGCAGTTTTGTGGTCATCTTCACCCTCAGGAGAAGGCAGCATCTGTAAATCTGGTCTGTCGGTGGACAAAAGGATAAATACAGGCTTAACCAGAATTAAGCTAGAAGGACTCAGATTTTGTAAGTTTGCAAGGTCCAGCGCTGAAGAATTTGATGCTGCCAGGATTTGCTGAATGGAAAGCAGGCCCCCAACACTGGCATTTGGGAATTTTGTAGGTAGAGTGAAATCCCGCATGGGCTGCAGGCATATCATGCCGTTAGCACTTTTAAGCAGAAAGGAGAAGTATGGGGATGATGGTAGCATTCTCAGTTGATCACCTCTGAAAGCACTGAGGTTTTTGGTAGCTGCATCACGTGACATACCAAACGGCTGCACTAGTACTTGTGCCAGATGTGCTGGGATCTCACCAGAGACACTGGGCAGCACCGGTTCGGGATGTGCTGTCGTTGAGCTGGACTGGCTCCCTTGTACACGGAGTGAGGGTGGTTTTGAAGCAAAAGCTGCCAGGCTGCCAGCTTGCTGGATGTGGGAGGCTGAAGGAGCAAAGCTGTGAAGAGGAACATTCTGGCTGCTGTTGTCATGCAGTCCAGAGGGGCTGGGGACTGGGCTGGCTTGTGGAGTCGGTGAGGGAGAACCAGTTTTACCTGTCTGTTGCGGGAGACTTTTCTTTCTCTTGGAATCTTCCACTGTGCTCATCTGCAGCATCCCAGGGAAGGCTTTCTGAGATACAGGAGGGGCAGAAATTCCTTGAGCCCGAGACCCAGAACCAGCAGACGTGGATGAAGTTGGTGTGTGAAGCCCTTTCTCAGCAGAGGTGGGGATGCCCGTTAGCCGCAATCCAACATAAGTAGGATAAGACGTACCTGGTGGCTGAAGCCCTGCATGAACTGAATCAGAAGTGCTTACAGGTTGAAGGGCTGCGTTCTCAAAGGCAGACGTACCTGGAAAGAGTGCAGATGTTACTCCTTTTAGCTCTTTAGTAGTTTGGGAAAGTTTTAATGTGGAAATCCATGACTGGGTTAATGAGGATGAATTAGCAGAAGCCTGCGGGCTCTCAGGAGATCTGGATTTTTCAGGTTTACTTGTCATTGTCTGATGATCAGTATCTCTCTGCAAAACTAGAACTGGGATTTCTTGAGAGCTCCTCTTGGTTTCTTGGGAAACATTTTGTTCAGCACAGTTGAGGGTCCGGGACAAAGAGAGGGGCTGTTGTCTATCAGTTGTGCTAATGGGCCCTTGAAGTGGAGATGGAAGTAAGTAATCATGAACTAGAGCTTCCAGATGCATCAGTAATGAAGAAGAATGTACATTGTCTTGTGGGAGTGTCTGAAGAGCAGGCAACTGGGTTGGGTGTCCAGAACCATTTATGACAGCTGTTGTTGAGTTTCTGGCTTTACTGTCTGTTGTTTTTTGCTTCAGAGATAAAATAGGGGAAAACTGAATCGTGCTTGTCTGTGTCATTCTGGAATAGACTGCACCGAGGTCCCTCGAAGCTGGTTTTCGTAGGAATGCAGAAGTTGTAACTTTAGCCGCCGTACTCTGAGTCTTCTTCAGGTATGCAGGTGTCACACCAGCTTTGCTGTCGGGCTGGACTTGTGGATGTGTGTCTTTTGGCCTTTTGCTAGTCGGAGGTGTTCCTGTTGGTAACCAAGCTACTCTCACACTGTCAAGGGCAATCTTAACTCCAGTAGGAAATGGAGATGCTGCTGTTTCTTTTCTTGGAGGATTAAAATTTACTGTTGAAGTCAGAAGAGATGTTTTAGGACTGGGCACCTCCCTCTGTTTGATAACAGGAATGGAAGGGACAGCTGTAAACTTGGGAGACTCTTGCCCTGTCCCTCCACCGAGAAAGGGCTGGGGCAGCCCAGCACTAGAGCCGGTAGGACTGACACCAACCTCAGTAATATTTTCTGGTTTTCCTTGCAGTGACCTGTCTGGCTGTTCCAGATGCACGGTAGCCTGTGTTCCTTCTGTGGAGATAGGGATGCTTATGCTGCTCAAGAGCTTGCTAGGAAACGTGTGTCCGTCCTGGAGCTTCAAAGCCGCCACTTCCGCGTGCAGCTGCTCAGGCACCTCCAAGTTTCTAACCCGCTCCCCAGGCAGGACAGCTGTTCTTTCTGCAGCTGTCTCTGCATGGACAGGAACGAGGTCAGCTGTTGTTTCGTTGGTAGGATCAACTGCTGGACTCTGAAAACTAAGAGTCACCTCCTCTGAGTTCTCTTCTGTAATGGAAAATACTTCCCTGGGCACTGGGCTGCTCTCAGCTCTTGGTCGGGCTTCTCCAGGAAAGCTCAGGCCTAACGCCTCACTGACACGACGTTCATTCCTGGAGGCACCTAATGAACAGAGAACAAGCCCTTTGCATGCTCGGTTGTACACAGACTTTTAAGAGGTTGCAGCAGCGCTTTGAAACAGGCTGAGCGGGAAGCGGGAAGTTAGGCGGCCACTGGCTCCATTCGGAACCGTACAGGAGGGAGGACTGGCAGCTCTGGCACTGCCACTCCTACAGCCAGCTGCTGTAAATCTGATCCTCCGCTGTTTGTAGTCACTGTCGTATGAAGGACGACACGTCACACTCCTGCCATACCGATGCACAGCATCAACCAGCCAGAGGAAGCCTTCACCTGAATCGTGCAGGGATGTAAATGACAGCCGAAGATGCAGGCAGGATGAAACCCTCAGGCTGCCCGCGGACAGGCTGGTAGCTCTTTAGTGCCAAAGCAGGATAAACACACACATGACTGAGCTCACTTACCTGGCTCTCCTTAACTGCTCTTCCTCCCCCAGTATCCTAGACTACGATGAGCTTCCTGATTCGTACTGGGTGACCAGGCAGGACAAAGCTGGTTTGTTTAGTGAAAGTCACCCAGAGCAGATAGAACATAGTAACTTCTCTGCCTTTAAGTTCGCAAATCAAAAGCAGGCACTTCATCATTTAAAGAGGCAGTGCTGCGGTTTAAAAGGCTATAGTTTTATCCACACGTTTTACTTTGTTCTGTCTTCACATTCAGAAGGTTGAGATTCCCAAGTATACTTTCCAAACCAAGGACTAAAATATTAATGCACTCTCCTCACGAAGAACTTTAACCATTTTCCCTTAGGCACCTGCCAGCAAATAGACCTATCTTAAAAGCGAAAAAGTGATTATGCATTTAAGTGTTATGCATTTAAATTGTGGTTTTTGACAAAAGCGAAGCAGAGGTTTAGCAGTTTTGCTTCAGCTGAAATCCCTGGGGTTGGCATCCAAGCGTAGTGCCTTAAGAGGAGATTGCAACTTCTCCGTGGTCATTTGGAGAACCAGTAGTACTCTCAGTCAGCAGTGAGCAGTGTAAGCTGATATAAGGGAACCCAAAAAGCTGATGTATTGCTAAAAAAGAAATGGAAGTTAACAGATGATGAAAACTGTGGTGACGTATGTTAAATCTATAAAATATTCTGATTTGTGGTTTTGTATAAACAAATCAAACTTCCATGGTTTAGCCTCAACTCGGCAAACAACACAGTAATCTGTCTCTAAAGGCAAGCACCTACTGCATCGAGGTCTTGTATAAAGAAAGTGATGTAAATATCCACAGCTACACCTTACAGGGGGACAAGGTAATTTAAAAAAAAAAGAAGGAGTACCAAACAAACAAACTCCACAAAAAGAACAGAATTACTAATTTGGCGGAAAATTCTTTGACACCATGCCCCCAGGTTTATCTCTGCGAAGAGAACAGTCTGCCGGAAGCCACAAGACTGCTTCCATTAGCCAAGTCGACTTTCTGGACACTTCGGGGTGCGCTCACAGGCACACAGTAAGAGGTAGAAAGCAAAGACTGACTGGTTCCCTGCAATGAGTGACCGCAGCCCTAGGAACTCGGTTGAGGCACGGCAGCGTTATAAACTCCTCGTTGTTTCCACGCCGGCAGAAATATTTGGCAGGATAGCTGTTGCCAAAGAAAATGCAGAACAATGTGTTACTGCATGGTGAAGAGGGGAGCCCATGCTTGATGTGATAAACAGCCGTGCCTGGAAAAGTATCTTCCGAACAAGGCTTCAGCAGACAGGGTTGGATCCTCCGTTCTGCTGTGGACCTACTCTGAACAGTGACTCTGTCTCTCCTTTGCTTTCCCCCACCTGAAGGGGACAACGTGTTCTTTGGGGAACGGAGTGCCTCTCAGGAAGGTAGCACAGCTGTGTCCTGACTCCGGGCCACTAATACTCGCCTAACAGAAACCATTTAAACCACAGCTTGAGCCTTACAGCACTGCTGCACAAACAGAGAGAAACTGCTCCTTCGCGTCATCGTTGTCACACACCTGAGACTGATGGCACAATATTTAGCATAGATTTCTGCTCACTGATAGCAGAGGAAAAGAAGGCAGAAAGACAGCAATTGAGATTAGAACAAAACACATCACTCACCAGATAAATCCAATAGTCCGGCTGCAATCAGAATAAAGATGGGGATTTTTTCCTGCATCTTGTGAAGCAGCTCCTGTCACCCCACCAACAATATACTCGGACAGGAAGCAGCTCGCCAAGGAGTCACTGCTGCCTCTTAGCAATGGGCATTTGCTGTGTTTGTCCTGGAAGGGCAGAGTATTGGGTTACTTTATAAGAGCTTAGGCCAGCCCGCAGCCAATCTGTTCCAAAAAAAAAAAAAAAAAAAAAAAGCGGCCTGCGCCAACTGGAATCAATTGCAATCAATTTTTAAGAAAAGAAAAACAGTGTTCACGTGCATGACAGACGGAAAATGTGATTGTAAAGAGGAGAGGTTGCCTGCGCAAAGCAGCTCTTTATCTCTTGGGAAAACAGTTAAATGCTGCTTTGAGTACTGTGGGCAGTTCTGGGCCCCACAACAGAAGAAGGATGCAAAGGTCCTTGAATGCCCCCAGAGGAGGGCAACAAAGCTGGTGACGGGGCAGCTGAGGGCTCTGGGTTTGTCTCGTCTGGAGAAAAGGAGCCTGGGGGGCGACCTCATGGCTCTGCACAGCTTCCTGAGGAGGGGACGCGAACAGGGAGGTGCTGATCGCTTCTCCCTGGGATCCAGCAATTGGATGTGCGAGAGCGGCTCAAAGCTGCCCCTGGGGAGGTGCGGAGTGGACACGAGGAAGCATTGCTTTACCACGAGGGTGGCCAAACCCTGGAACAGCCTTCCGAGAGGTGATCGAAGCCCCAGGCCTGGCAGTGGTTAAGAGGCATTTGGACAATGCCCTTAGTACCATGCTTTAACTTTTAGCCCTGAAGTGGTCAGGCAGTTGGACTAGATCCCTTCCAACTGAACTATTCTGTAATTCTGTAATCCTAATTCTACCCAATCAGGGTCAGGAGGTTTTGCCAGTTTATGCAGAGACAAATATACAGAGATCAGTCTGGATCCCAGGTGGAGACCCTTCACTAAAGCAATCTGTTTATGCAGATGTTTGGCTCTACGAGCCCAAATAAGATGGACAATCTCTCCCCATGACCCTCCAGGTAGGGTTAGGCCACAGAGGAAGGCTGCTGGTGGTGAGACAGGAACAAGAACCATAGTGAAAGAACAAGCACAACAAACACTTAACGAGCACACAATTAAGCTTTCCTAATAACTGAAAAAGAGACCAGAGGCTTCTTAGGCAAAGTCACAGTTAGACCCCTTTTTACCTTTAACTCTTAAGGCACTAGTGTCCTTGCGAATACTCACCTGAAGACAGTAAGCAGTACACAGCAGGGGTGTTTTTAGCGTCAAGCACCTGCACACACACAAATAGAGAGCAAAACTCTTGGGGACAGGAACTTCAGAGCCATGCAGGTTAAGGAGTTAAGAGAGAACATTATTACATAGCCATGACTGTTGTGAGTGCAGTGGAAATCATATGTAAAAAAATGAGCAAAAGTCAGATAAGTAGCATAACGACAGCTCAGAAGAGCACTGAAAAGATACCAAGGACAAGGCGATTGCTCTTGAGGGAAATAACAATAAACCATTATCCACCCTTCGGCAAACCGATAAAATGTAGTCTGGTAGATAACAAAGGAGATCAGGTGCTGACAGGTATCATTTCCAGTCCTAGCCATGTCACTCACCTGAATGTGGTAACCAAGGTCAGGTCACTTCATCTTTTTCCCACTCTGTAAGTCGTCCGGGAAAGAAAATTATCCTGACCGGCATCTGTAGAGCACCTGACACACTGGGCCCTAATTTTAGTCGGTGCCTCTACACAAAACCAGCATGCAGTAATTTGTCACGCCAGCTAACTCTTTAAACACCTTCGAGAAGGCTCCATTTCCAGAAGTTCCACATCTCCAAGTTATGTTCTGCCTCTTCCACCGGTTGACAGTCTAACCATTGCCTGGCCTTGTCCTCACACAGCTGATAGCAAGGCCAAGTCCGTATTGCTGCGTTACCCGGACTGGAACAGATACGCTCTTTCGCATCCGAGGTACTGTGATCACAGCTTGTGATCTGCAGTTCAACCCACATCACATGGTTTGACTGACAGAAAGCAGCATGATCCGTCAGCATGGATACCAGACCTGGTACTGCTAAGACTAAACAGCACGAAGCTTCCCAATTCCAACTACCGGAATAATTCCACTAGGAGCAGTAGTTAGTGCACTCACAGTCTCTGCAGACCACTACTCCTTGAGAAGGCACGGGTCTCTTCTCACAGACTGTCACGAGTTACACTGCCTTCTGTAAGTGTGTGCTTCACTGCTTAGGTCCGCTACCCTTCCCCAAACGGCAATAGCTCCTGCTGGGAACCTGGTGTGCTCGCAAAAACCCTGCACTAGTAATTCTTTTTGAGGAGGACAAATCAGTTCTTAAACACCTTTTGAGGAGGAAGGTAGAAGCTGATCACCATTTTCTTCTGCTGACAATAGCAACTGGTATGTGAAAGGTTCCATTAAGCAAAACCCAGCTTGTCACTCCAAACCAAGAAAGATCTTTAGCTTTTAGGCTTTTAAGACGATTTTGACTCTCCTGTAATTTTCTGGTGACATGTTGCACTTGCTGTTCCCCTCTGACATCCTGCCTCTGTAAAAACAAAATTTAATAACTTTTTTTCCTGAAGACAATGCTTGGTGTTTGTCAGGTTTAGAGCATAGTGCTTATTTGGACTTGAACTCTACACCCCCTGTTTGTTACCTATTTGTCTAGGCATGGTGTAACTATTAAGTAGTAGGAGCTTTAAAAAAAAAAAAAAGACAGTGAGATTATCAAGCATATGCTTTTCACTGCAGGTGCAAGAGAATCTCCTTCTCCTGCTGTGGGAAGATGATTCAGCTGCTATTTTGAAAAGGAGATGATATATAATTTGTCAGCCAGTGTTCTGAGGGGACAAGATTACCTACAGCCTAGACACCCACAGGTGTCAAGGAGGCAAATTAAAGGGCCATCTTCAAGTCAAACATGACTGGCCTGTGCTTTTTCATGTAAATGTTGTATATTCTTCCATAGCCTGTGTTCAAAACCAAGGCAAACAAAGAAGTATTGTATTTACGGCTGAAGTCCTTGCCTAGCCCAAGTTTTACAAGCTTTTAGCATAGGTTTTTGTCTATGTGCATCTGTGTAGTCGTTAATCCTGACAGGCTTCCGCCAGCAGTACTATAGCTGCTGTTCTGTTAGCACCACCACCCCTTCTCAGTAGATACGCTTTCCAGAAGCATCTTCAGCTGCCTTTTGGGAAGAACACATAAGCAAGAGCAAAGCATTGCTGCCTCTCTTCTCAGATTACACTTGCCATTAGCAGTAATGCATTTTTGACCTCTCCACAAAACACAGAGGCTAGAAGGATGTGCCGCTCGTGTTAGTGTTTAAAAAATGAATGACTGTAGAGGAGATCAGAGATGAAGGCAAGGGGCCATGAGAAAGTACTGAAGATCAGCAAGGTCAACTACAGTTCTTACTTCACACAAAAGCAAAGGACCAAGGGATACCATTAAATTTCCAAAGATAATAAGTGTAAAGCTACTAAAGTAAACAGCCTGTAATTCATAAACAAACCGCATTGTCATAAGTTATCACTAAGATGGAGTGCTTAATGAAATTAAGACTGGCATATTTCAGCAGTAAGTAGGAGGTTTGAGGTTTAAGGCAAGTGTGAGGCGATATCACACATGCAATACTGACTCATAATCTAGCCACCAGAGGACAGTGTATGAGGGGAGGGGAAAGAGATCCTTCAAAGTCACAGCTCACAATTGACTTCTACTTTCTTCTAATACTCTGGGTCCTGAACCCAAACTGGAAAGTAGACTAGACTAGCCACTAGTCAGTGACTAACCAGTAAGGAACTCACCAGTGAGAAAGGGTAACATCATTTATTAAAACAAAGACAAGCTTAACACCAGCTCTCATTTCAGTTGTTGGCCTAGATAATACATTATTTCTCCTGGTACTTATATTGATGCTGTTTCACTGGCTCCTTCGCAGGGCCAGCAAACACTCTGTAAAGGGATTAGAAGTTGATGCGCTTTGCATTAGTTTTATTAATGAAAAGAAGAAAATACTCAACAGCAAGCGATATTCACAGCGTGTTTCGAAGCTCTCTTGAAGACTTCAGATGCTATGCACGTATTTCATAGCGGAGCTCAGGATGGCCAGCCCATTGAGTTTCCGCAGTTGAAAAACATGCCTGAGAAGACAACAGAAAGGTTGCAAGGGGACTATAAGGTGACTAACAATAAAAGTTTTAAGCTTCCACTGCTCTGCTATACCCCATGCCCAAACTGTCAAGGATATTCAATGCTACATTAGATAAATTCCTCCTAAAGAAGCATGAGAAATGGAGTTTTTAGATTACTATTCTCCACAAGAAGGAAAAATAAAGTTGTGAATAATACTTGACAACTGTTCAAATAGGTGACATTTCAAATTAACAAAACTAAGAAAATATGGTGTTTCCCTTATATATCTCTCGTGTTTTGCAAATCTGAGAGCACATTCTTTATTGCTTATGCGGGGTCTCCAACAGAAGTGGGTACTTAAACTTTTGGAACCTAAGCATTATGCCTTACTCTCTGCAATGGTTTAGGAGGTATATTAAAGAAGTTGAACTCTGTTTCTCTGTCTGGAATGCAGTTTAAGATCCAGTTGACAGTTTGCAGCCAGCTAGAGCTTGGCATACTCTTGGCAGGCAGCAGCAGACATTCTTTGCCAACACGTATACTTCTGTTTTGCTCTCATCGTTGTTCTGACCTCTACAAACTTAGAGCATCACCGCTCCTCCTCCCATTCTTCCAGCACAGGTAACATCAGAAAGCAATGCAAAATGAGCTCCTTGAAACACGCTAAGACAGACCACTAGCAACACAGGAACCCTAAAGCAGAGCTGCGAGGACAGTACCACAAGTGAGAATTCTAGTTGGAGGAAGGGCATTAGATTTCCTGGAGTTTTACGGAAACTAATCACCTGCTTGCTCTGGGAACAGAATCAACTTACGCTGGTCAGTTTTTCCAAGAATCTCGACCCAATAACAGCCAGATGGTGCAAGAGAACAACAGTCTTTTTTACAATACCTTGGTTCAGCAACACAAAGCTTCCCCAGAGCAATTGCTGCATTCTGCTGCACTGAAGTTCTTGTAGCATCACCACCAGCATGTTTCAACAAAATCATCACAACATTGGAATTCAGTAGGGACGTTGCCGCTCCAGGAACTACAAGGCACTGTCCAAGGCAGAAAGCAGCATTTCCCACAATCATTTCATTCTCCGAGTCCAAGAGCTTCAGCAGCACACTGAACCCTGGGAGAACGAGAGATGAGTTGTACAGAATGCGCACAGATTTGTTCAAGCAGCACTGGTATTTTCTCCTGTCTTTATCTGAGCTCCTAGAGAGAGAGCATTGTTCCACGTCAGGCATTTTTCTAGAAAACCTGTTTAATATTTCTCTGAAACTGAACATGCCACCTTTGCTGTTTGCAGGATCTTGCACTGGCCTCTCACTTAGAGTAGAGCACTTACAGTGCCAAGCTGTTGTGGAAAGAATAGCTGAAAAAAGGAGCCACAAAGCTTTCTATGTATCTTCAGCTAACATAAAGCAGCTCAGCTCGTTTACTTCTGTAAGTAGTACAGCAGCAGAGTATTTTGTCTGTACTCTCCATGCAGAGTTGCATAGCTCTTGCTGGCATCTGTAAGCAGCAGCAACATCTCAGGCCACAGAATCTAGAAACATACAGACCGACCGCTTTCTGAATCAAACGCAGCCATGGCTTTCACGCGCATGAAGCTTCCTTGGGGGTTACATAAGTTTGCTTTGGTTTTCTTTCATGGTCCCATCTGTTCTTCCAGATCGCATCCCACCTTTTCTGCTGCAATAGGATCTCCTGAAAAGCCAGTGCTGCTCCAGACTGCAACAGTGGCTGGTGCAGAAGCCGAACTGAGTGGCCCAGTTGGAACGCAATTTAACGTCACGGGACTACAGTTCGATTCCACCTGGCTCCTAGTAACAGGGCAGCATCTGGGCTGGCAAACAGCGATGACAGAAATAAGAAGTAGTGACTTCTCACAAGATTAATACCCAGAGTTTTGGTGGAAAGAATGAGAGTGAAGCATTATTGCTAATTTGAGGAAATGAAAGTTTCATCTACAGATGACAGTGAAACTAAGACGGGGTGTACAAAAGGAAGATGAGGAGGCTTTTAATGAGTGAAAATCCTTAGGGTTCAAGTTGAACTACATGAGCTGACAGTTTGACAGGTTCAACCATTTAGATAAAGCTTAAGTATTCTCTGTTGTAGTTTCAGTAGCATTAATTGAACCTGGATTTCTAAGCAATCTCAGGAGCGTTATACCGCACAACTAGAGCGAATATACTCAAAATACTCTAAGACACCTGGTCTGATATCAGCGCTCTGTCTCCATATCCATGTCCTTTTAACACCAGGCCCAATGTCTACATGTAAATTAAAGGAAACTATAAAACCAGCCTCAGCCTCTGAGAATCAGATGTCTAAATGAAGTTTGTTATTTAGCCAGGAACTTTAGGAAATATCACCCCATTTCGTTACAGTTCACATGCGCTTTTTTCAAAATATCCTTATTTCCGGCCCTGAACAAGCAAATCAAGCCACTTTACTGGAGTAAAGCGCAGCTTCTCTAACTCACGCTCAGTATCTGATGTGCCGTCTCCATCCGGCGAGAGCTAGGGCTCATTAAGCACTATTTCAGGAGGTAAAACAGCACTCAGACACCGGCTGAAGTCTTGCAAGAGTGAAACCCAGTGTTCAGTTCTGTTCTAGAGGGGAAAAAAAGTAATCGCATGGTGCTGAGGTAACATCTCTGCCTTCAGTCTCTACTTGGCGAAGTTGCCACTTACTTTTATCGGCCTTCACTAGATCTTCTTGGGCTTGTCTGTTACTTCTGGTGCAGACGGAAAGGGTCTTTATACCGTAACTGGATGTGACCTGTCCTCCAGCCTAGATTTGGTTAGAGTAAAGCATACACTAAGAAACATACAGTTCACGCCCCAGCTTCCTCACGGTTACAGAATAGTTTAGGTACCGTGGAGACAGTTAGGTATTCCTTGTGCCTAAGCCCAAATACCAAGTTAAAACCTTTGTGGGTATGTATCTCAAGATTAACATAGGCTGAAAATGACACAAGAACCATCTCTTTCCTGCCAGTCACAAACATACGCAATTCCCTGAATATCTGGAGCCCAATTCCTTTCAAATGCTTAACTCCCCCAATGCTCGCTAGTTACAAGAGCCAAGCTGAGCGCCACAGCCTTTTTCTAGACTCATTTTATCTGCATCACAGCAAATCTGTGGAATCCACATCAGCCTGGGTGGATACACGTTCTGCTAGATACACAGATATACACCAAAACAGCGTCTACAGATTCACATATGCATTATTTAGGGAAAAATCGCCTCCAAGCTTGATTCAGCACTCGCTGATAATCAGCGGAAAGGGCTCCGTTGCTTTTCAGTGGTCCAAATTAGACCACACCAATTTTAAGCTTTAAGCCTCCAAGTAGGCCTGCAGCAGGGGATTCTTGAATTTGCAGGTCTCTGCACACAGAACTGTGCACAGGCATCTGGCTTATATGCAAACAACTGAAAAATCTGGGCTATGGACCAGACTACAGAAGGCAGTCTAGTCTCCAAGCTGGCTACCTAGCTTAAAATTTCAACTTGAGAGCACTGTTACATTGGACAACACAGAGATGCAGACACATGCAGCCAGCGTGTGCAGGTCATTCTCCTAGGGAAAGGACGCTAAAACACAGGGGCAACTGCAGTTTTCTTAAGGGACAATACAGGCAGAAATAAAAAGTGAAATTTGTTAAATTATTTTACTTTCAGTAATTTCATCATTTTCTTCACCACTCCTCCTTTCACTACTTCTTCTACCGCCGAGGAGGACGCTGGCAGGACGCGACTTAGCACTCCAATGGCTCTCTGAATTAGAAAACAGCGCAAGAGAAGAAAAAAGAATGCTTATTTGTCCAGATAACTTGAAGGATTCTTTCAATTATTTTCTTTCTGCACAAAAATCCCCAAGTAATTGAAAAGTTATAAAAAAAGGAGAAATTTACAGAAATATAATGAAGAACATCTTTGGGACATGACTTTTTTATAGCTTACTGGAGACTGAACTCAGTGTAGAAAGAGATGACACCAAACCGAGATCAGGACAGCTCCCCTGTGTGTTTATTATCCAAACAAATTCCTAGTAGAAACCAGCCCAGCACTGCTGGTATTGAGTCAAGGAACACAGATCAGAACCATTCACGTGAGTTCAGAGAGGTGAACGGACTCCAAGTTCACATCTGCATTGCCTTGAATAACGGCTGTCTGTGGGAGTTACACACCATTCATGGGAGTGCAGTCTCTTAGGTACGATTCGCATACAAGAACTGTAAAAAGAAACAGCTGCTAAACACCAAAATTGTTCTTGCTCCTTTGCTTTTAGTTGGATGACATGATTTGTAAGATGCTTTTAGGATGACATGATTTGTAAGAGCGTCTACTAAACAGATTTCAAGATAACATTGAGAACCTCTTGCATCAAACAATATAAAAACCTGAATAATATAAGTGGTATATTATTTCTTTACGACAATAATCATGAAAGTTTTAGGCTTCAAAGCCTTATGTACAGACTTGCAGAGGGCAGTAGCTTGCACTGAAGAGTTCAGGTCAGGTCAGCTAATATAATGTTTTGATAGTCCTTAGTCCCCACTTACTGTCACAATCCTTCCGTCCTTTTCCCCGAGGAGAGACATGCACCTCCCGCTTATGTCCACAGCCAAGTACTGAAACGACAACGTGAAAAGCTCAGGTGCAGCTGAGTGCTGGGAAGCGCTAGAGCAGAAACGGGGTAACAGACAAAGTACTCTACAACAAAGAATCCAGCGGGGATCAGGGCACACACGGTAGTCAGTTACTAACACTTCGGCACCCAGCGGTATTCAGACATTCTTCCTTCTTGATGGAATCCTTAGTTTTAAGTCCTTTTGGAATGTGCCAAGCATTTAAGAATATTCCATAACTGGAAACTGATGCCAAACAAAACATTTATGCTACATGTGCTTTACACTGTCTTTTTCTCATCTCTGTGTGTATGTGGGAGGGGAGAAGAAATTTTTGTTTTTCCCCAGTTTTTAGCATACTTAAGTTGTCAGCTACCTTTAATGATAACCTTAACCACCAATAAAAAATAAAAGTTCACTGAACACCAGCAAAATCCAAGGTTGGTGACATTTAAGTGCTTCAGTGTGCTTGATGTGAAAGAGGGCTCTAAATCCATCTAACCCAGTCAAGGTCTTTTTCCCTGTATAGGCTGCGAGGTTACAATATTCCATGGTCACTTCCTCACCTGTTCTATTTGAATGTTCTGGCATGGCTACAGTGACCTGCATCAGGCCCACTTACAGTGACGAGGAGGGTGCTCTAACTGCTAAAGCGATTCTGAATCTCTGAGGAAGTGATTATAAAGAGAACCCTACCAAGAAACGTTCACCGATCTTGCATACCTGGATGATCACGTTTGATTCAAGCAGTAAGTTCATCATTAGGCCCAGCACTGCAAACAAACACTCCTGGTATTCGGGTGTGCTGACATGAAAGCATTCATCCTGCGTACGAAGGAGACAAGAGTGCGATCAGTTCAGAGGTCCAGAATATGCACTTCCTAACTCTTCTGTGGGCTTACACGGTGCATCAGTGCTCCCCTCATGCACCATGAACTCAGAAGGAAGAAAGTCCCGAGAGCTAATGGCATCTTTTTGATACCAATTCGTTCTTGTGTTTGTTTCGCTTTGGTACCTAAAGCTGTGCACTCCAAACTTCTGATGTTTAGGCCGTTAATAAGAGCCTTCCCCACCCTCCGAATTCTTTCTCAGGACTGAGTTCATATCACATCCTTGCCCTGAAAGGGGCCACTTGCAATAGGGGACCACTCACTCTCCTCCACCCATCTACCGATCCACAACAGCCAAGGGTTCAGAGCTGTTAGCAGAGGCAGACAACCATAATCACACAAGCGCCACTCCCACAGGAGACAGGGCCGAAAGCACTGTTCTAGAAGCCGTCAAGTTTCTTTACCACAAGCTTTAAGCACGCTTGCCAGCACTCTTTGCACTCGGCCATCTGCGTTCGAACGACTACATCTGCACACAGATTCCCCATGATGCCAATGCAACGGGCAAGGGCTGCCTGGTTCACCAGCTTGGCAGACGTCTAAAAACAGAGGAGTGAAATAACACATTAAGAACAAATGACAAGGAAACAACAAATACAGGTTCCTCTCCCTCTGGCAATGGAAAGTAAGGTTTCAGAATCTCTCGCACCTATGTTAAATCCCAGCTGTGCAAAGTTTGCCAGTCACCCTCATTTTCCCAATGAACCTCCCAAAGATATTTTAAGAGTCTTGGGGAAAAGTGACTGGATTCGGTGGTCCCTAACCTCAGGCGGTGAACTTTTCCTACCAGCACTTACTTAGGTCACAAAACAGCCTCTGCTGCCGCTGTAATTCCAGTAAGGTATGTTCAAAAGGAGAGAGCAACAATGTAAAAATCCTGTCATTACTGCATCGTCTTGATGCGCACTTGGAGAAATGGAAGTATGTTATTTTCCAGCTATATCTGCTGCTCTGCAACAGAACCATCATCTTCCTTCTTCCTGAGGACGGGTTTCTGTACCAATGGTATTTTAAGTTTGTAGTTGAGATAAATGATAACCAGGACAGGGACTTGAACCCCTAAACATCTTTACCCTGTGACCTAATGTCATCTCTTCACCCTGATCTCTCAGATTAGAAAGAAACAGAAAAAGTCACTATCCAAGACATAACCAGTTGGTGACAGTGCATTAAAAGCAGATTAAGAGCAGCGTAACACAAAGCCTGATAGATTACCAGTGGGAATCTGCAACCAAGTCCGGAGTTTTCACTGAATATAAAACTAGTAATGCATAGAAATTTCATTTTCCCCAAGGAAAGTGTATGACAAAACCAGATCTCTTACCCCTGCAGAACTAGAGTCATGGTAACTACTGCAGTTCTGCCACAGGGGGGTTCTGCCTAGGAGCAACTGGCTGTAAAAGTGGAAAGAGTGCTCCTAAAATGGCTCACAAAAGTAAACTAGAAATAAAGAAACAAGATCTTTCATACCAGCAACTGGGTGAATAAAGGTAAAACATCTGTGGAAAGCGTGACACGACACTGCGTTTTAAACCTGTTGAGGGATAAAGAAAGTCATATTTGGACTAAGTTTTAGACAAAAATGACAGATAAAGGCAACACAACAGCAACAGCAAGACAAGATAAACATAAACATCAGTCATCAATGTACCCTCACAGAAAAGGCAGCCAACAGCCTCTATCACTAGCTCATTTAGTACATTTCAAAGGACAACTTTAGGAAAAGGAATGAAGAAATGTAAGCTACCTTTCCTCTTCGGTTAAATCAGACAATATGTTCATGGCACAGCTAGCCCTGGCATCAGCGCTGTTGACAAACATCATCAAAATCTGCAGCCATCTGTTATTACAAAAAAAAACAAACAAACAAACCCAAATTTATGTCAGCTTTGGTTTAATTACTAAAGATCAAAATTGTACTTTAAGTGCACCGACAATTTCTAATCTTAAACTCCTTTGTGTTCAGTAGAGTTTTGACAAAGCTGGCTACACTAGGCCCTCCAAACGTACTCAGTCACCTAACTGCCATCAGAACAATGTTTTGGCTCTAGATTCCCTTGCGATATTGTCCCTCTTTGCACAAGTACTGTGATTTTCACTCATGTATCCATTTGTGGCAGCATTAGAACATTTCATCAGCACGTAAGCTTCACAGACATTTGAAGCTAAGCTGCTTCGCTGCTGGTAAACATCTTAGGGACAGACCAAGTAGAATGAAACAGTCAGGACCAACACCACCATCAGCACAGCCCAGGACTGAACAGCTTCCACACATCGTAAAGGCCTGCAAGGAACGTCAGTGTTGATGCCTGCATGGCTTAAAAGGACACGCTGAGCAAACCCAACAGTCTTCGGAGAGGTTTAACTAAAAAGCTGCACAGTAGCAAAGAAAAATTAATCTCCTGCCTGAATAAGAAGAGCATCATGCCCTTCACCTTTTGAACATTTGGGATAGCGGGTGCTTGTGGCTGTGGGATTTGAACTGCGTGCAAGTCACGGGATTTCAGCTGTGAACCCATAAGCTCTGCCAAACAAGAAACACCTCTGCAGACATGTGCTGCGGTTTCCACATGCTCCTCCACTGAGCCGAAGTTCTCTGCCACTCTTCTCCCAATTTTGTAGGACAGTAAGAGAACCTATAGTCTCATCTCTTCTTGACGATGAGCCCAACTGCCAAGCAGCTCAATTTCTGCAACTTTACCTTCTGAACATTCTAACTCTTTGCAAGCAATCAGGCCCAGGATCTCTTTCAGAAGCCAAGAGAAGATTTTTCAGGCTCCTGATATTTCAAGCCACAGTAATATCATCTGCCTTTAAGCATTCTCTCAAATGTGGCTCATTTCTTCCAGCCATTTTCTCATTTTCTTTCTCTAAGGAAAAACGTCTCTGGATTAAGGTTGTACGTAATATAGTGAAGTGTGTACAACCGCCGGAGAATCTTTTCTGTTCATTCATTACTTCAAACCACGTAGTACAAACCAGTAAATTAAAATTTCCCCTCTGCTTCACTTTAGAAGGAACTAGCAGGACAAGAGGATAAAGGTTGTTTCTTTCTCCACTCAGCGAGTCATTGCAACACTGAATAATCAATAAACACCAATTACCAAATGAGGAGAGAGTCACAGCTTGAAACCATCAGCTATTAGAAGACAACAGTGTAAGCTCCCAATTGAGTGCTAGATAAACACATACTTACTGGTTTAACAGAAAGTACCTGTGCCTCAAAATTCCAGGAGCATCCTCAGGAATAAGCCCTTTCTACATAGTTTCACAGACATCTTCAGATACAAAGTTTTCCTCCCACACCAAACTTCTACTGTTGCTTTTTACTAGGCCTATCCCTCAACGACCTAAGCCTTGATGTCACTATGTTCTTTTCAGAAGGCCTGTCACCTTGGTGCTAGTGGAATAAGTTCTGAACATCTGTGAACCCAGGCACTAAGGAAAATTTCTTGAGGTATAGAAGTGTTTATTACTTGGTTAGGTCCTGGTGCCTGACCAGCAGTCTCCTCCCATTCTCCTTCTCTGAGTAAAGAGAAATTAGTGCCAACGTCTCCTTTTGGATCTCTGATATCCCAGAAGAAAGCAGGTTTGGCAGCTGTGCGTTCACATCAGGGTGAGTCAATAGAAGACGCTGATTTTCTTCTGCAAAAAGAGATGTAAGAGCAGTGTCACGCACAATGGCATCCTCAGTACTGTTTTGATTTTTTTTCCTAGGCACTGATCTAACAGGTTTCATGTCTATTTCATCCACGAATGTGCTCATTCACTCTGATGGGTTCATCTTGCACAACACTCCTGCAGAGCAGTGGCGAGGGAGAGCACCCATTAATCTTCTCTCAGCTCCATTACTTCAACACATACGCTGGTGTTTAGATTCTACTCTCATTAGCAACACGCTAGCATCTCAGGCACCAAGTGCTTCTTCAGACAAAGAGACACCAGAATCACAAGCACAAAGTGCTCCTCGTTTCATCAGCTGCCTGCAAACTGCTGGGGTCCAGGCTGTTCCGGCACACAAGCACACTGTCCTGCCAGGTACAAACATCTACGCTACACAAGCCTGCACATTATTCTCTATTTACTGCTAACGACCTACAGGCAGAATATAAAATGGGCTTTCCCTTTACGTTGCAGCACGAATATTCTCTTGGGCATCATCTGGGTCCTGTGATATACAATGTGACACAGACGCTGAGATCAAGCGGTCTGTGTTGTCCTTGTGTGGCACTCCGCAGCGCTTTGCCACCCACCTGCCACCGCCCCAGACCATTTCTCATCTACGCGTATACTCCCTAGACACAGAGGCAAGGGCTACCGGCCAGTGACTACTGACTGTGTATGCCAAAGGAATTCAGCCTTCCCTAATGGCAACTTCTATAAACCCCCGCTTTTTGTCAATAGAACTGCTTGAAAAAACCAAAATTATACCAGTTATATTCTCCTAAAAGCAGCAATAATCACAGGGAATTTACTTTCTACCCCTTCAGTAGATTTAAAACGCTCACAGAAATAGCCTGGAAATGTCATCTCATGATGGGCAGAACCATCAAAACTGATCGCTGCTAGCGGCGTAGCTCCAACACTTATATTTGACCTGTAAAACTTCATTTACAATAAGGCCTAGGACCCAAGCACTCAGAGAAAGTGATGTTCATGCCAAACAACCATTTCAGACACAGTAAGTGCCATATTAACAGTATATTAACAATGATTAATGTCGATTACAGGGTTTTACCATTCCCAGCGCAGACAGCTTGCCAAAGGAAGAGAAGAGAAACACACAGATCCACTTCAGCACTGTTTTTTCTCTCTGCACAGAAGCCCCTAAATCAGAAAAGTTAGCTTGTAAAAAGAGCAAAGTACAGATCAAACAACTAGCTCTTGGCCAGGGAAATCAGCAGAGCCCCACAAGATGAGGATCTGCCCCATGAACGCTTAAGCTCGCAAGCTCCGAATGCGGCTCATTGGTTAAAGATTTCCAGGACTCTCTGACTTGTTTCCCAGAGACCCTCCCCTGAGACCAGCTTTGCTCCACCCTACCCTCAACACGCAGACCCCACACGAGCGTTACCCAGCACAGTACAGGTGGGAAGTTCAGTTCTGCACTGAGATCATTGCGAATAGCCAGGGCGTAACAACTTTGTGCAAATTTGGAAGAGCTTCATCTCTTAAGTGTGTTTACAGCCAACACCCAAAATACTGAGGAACCCTAAAAAAGTCTGTGCTTCAGTCCCACGGACAAACTTAGCGAACAGCTCTCCTGCCCTCTTCAACCAGATCACACTGTTCTGAACCAACGTAGTTGCGTGTGCAAAATTTTCAAATCCTATCTTTTGCACATCTTGTTTCCATTACGTATCTGACCTGACTCAAATACACATTCAGACAAGAGATCCCTCTAAAGACAACGTTTATAAAGCAAAACAGATTAGTATTACTCAGATTTGTTTCTTGATTCCCAAAACACAATATAAGGGCAGCCAAGGAAAGAAAGCAGCAGTAGATAGAGGTCCCGAGAGAGAATCCTCTTCCCCGTTTACAGGATTAGAGAGTTTCACAGGTTACATTACAGAGCTATACAGCCAAATATTTACTGATGGCAATTAACAGCACCGGGGAGGCTAGCCAGGTATACGTAAAGCAACTAAGTGCTTTCAGATGTTCTTTTATATTAAGTTTTTTTTTGTTTTTTTTTTGTTTTGTTTTTTTTGTTTGTTTTTTTTTTTTTACAAACCTGCTCTCACCATGAGAGATACAATAACTGTACAGAAATGGGAGACAGAAGCAGAAATTCACTAATTCTGTTCACTGCATCTAAGAGAGCACTGTTTGTATAAGAGTCAGGTGGAAGTCAGTCCATTCAGACATTAAAATCTGTTATTACATTATCTTTTGATCATTTCATCTGCATTTCAGGAGGTGATTGTGTTTCTTGAAAACAATATTTTCATTTCCTCACGCTGTAACACCCTACTGTTTTCCTCTTACCGTCTTACAATCTCGTTGTCTTGGAGGATACTGAATCCATTGTTTGTTCTAAATAAAGTTTGCTCAGTGCCTGAAAAATTCAGAGACAAACAAATCAGGCTGATGTATCATTGTAAAGGCAGACTCCTGCTCTTCTATAACCCAGTGTTAAAAGAAAAGGTCACTGCATCAACAGCTTTGGGTAAAGAACGTCGTTAAAAGAGGGGAAAAACTCCAGGAAAACTACTTGAAGTAGAAGCAGCTTTGAAGCTGAAGTTGCTCTAATTCATGCCTGGCACTGTAAAGAACAACTGACTTAAAGTTAGAGGCTTTTTAGGAAGACTGAAACGTGACACTGGCTTTGCAAATCAATATACCTTAACAGAGACTTACAAATACCTCTAAACGAATGAAACGGCTCAAGAGACCCAAGTCCATAAGAAGTCTTCACAGCTCAGCTACAACATCAGTCCAATTCTAAAAAAATACGTAAATATCTACTGGCCATAAGATGTGAAAAATGAAACATTGCTGATTTTATGGTTTAAATATAGGAATAGGTTTTCTGTTCCTTTAAAAACTACTCCGCGTGCATTCAGCTACTTGGATTACAACTCCCATGATCAACAAGCTTTGCATCAAATACTCACAGTCTTTCACAGCTCCTGCCAGAAGCCTGATCCCTCCTGTATAGAAGAGGATATTCTGGTCAGGCCTGTTAAGTTTCTGCAGCAGTTCTGTTACGGACACAGCAGCAAGATTTCCAGACTGAACTTCCTTCGTTGCTCTCTCTTCATCTTTCATTCTTTTTTCCTCCATGTTTACCTCATTCATACAATCTTGGAAACCAAAAGAAAGCAAAGCGTGGCAGTTAAATGTTTTGATTCGGTCAAGTTTCAAGGAAAAATGAAGTTGACTACATGACAGACTGAGCATAAAGATGTACAGAATGACCCAAGGCTCTGGTGAGTGAAACAGAGCTTAAAGAAGAAGTGATCACAAAAAAAAAGAGCTGCATGAAGACTGCATCAGATGTTCTGAAGAGCAGCACAGTAGTTTCAGTTCCGTTCCATCTTGAACGGAAAACAAGGTGTTTACACAACAGTGTAAAATTTCTATTTCTTACCTTTAAATAGGCTTTCCTTTTGGGGGTCAATTTGTAAAATCTTCTCATAACATTGCCTGGACTTAACAGAGAAAAGAAACATGCTCTCAATTTCAGATAAACATGGGAAGATGATAAGAATTATATCCTCGTCAGAGTCATCCTGTTTAAGCACTAAAGCTCTTGGGCCACAGCACTTAATAAGTGTGAAAAATACAATTTACGGAGACAGGACAGTTTTGATTTGTGTAATTAAAAGTGCAAGTCAAATGTTATTCTCAGTCTATATCTGCCTGCTATTTCAAATTAAAAGGAAAGTCTCAAGTACAAACCCAGAAACATACTAGTGGGAACAAAACAGCAAAGTTCCAGTGAGAAAACAGAGTAGGAGGCACAGCATTCAAGCTGCAGGAACTGTGACTATCAGCAGGGATCAGACACGTGCACCTTGTATCTTTATCTTCTCTTTGTGCATTTTGGGTATCTTGAGCATACGCTCAGAATTAAACTGATCACCCATCCTGCAGCACCAAAGAACCTTCTTCACATATCAAGCTGCCAAGAACCCCTCAAAGTGGACTTGGATTGTCCATGCTCTACAGTTATTTCTAGTGAAGTCACTTCTGACAGGATCAAAAATACTTCGGAGCTTATCTGCTCTCCTCTTCAGGCTCCTCATTATTTTTGAAGAAGAAGGATCAGGGTTGTACTAAAATATCTGGCAGTTTATTTCAAGCTTAAGTATTTGTTAATAGCATGTTCCATTAGGTTTTCACATATCAAATACAGAATCAAATCCTTGGTTTGACATGTTTCACTAGGACCATGGGAGGGGCGGGGGGGGGAATATATAGATATCTATATCTATATATCTCTCACTCTCACTCCCATCTTTCATCTTAACACTTCACTTAACTTGAAATATGTAGGAATTTTTCTCATTCACAGGTGACATGTCTTAGCTACATGCAGCAACAGTTTAATAACACCCGCTGCAGAGAGCAATTTAGGCTTAAGTGAAATACATTTTACGAAATGTAGTCACTGCTAGTAGACTGCAGCCACAAGAGTCTGCACACCTGACAAGGACCCTGCTCCTTCACCCTGCTCCCTACCCGAGCTGAAATATGGCACTTGCAGCACTACCGCTTCCCTGAACGCACATTGCTGTATCAGTCTTGAAGCCCTTCACAGAAGCGCCCAGCGTGGGGTGCTCTGAGCGTACACACAGTCTGCAGACCTGCCAAACTCACCTGGCCTATACTGAAGCCTCACAGCACGGGACTAAAGCTTGCTGGCCGCCTTGGTGTCTCACAGCCAAATGGTGACAAACTCCCACCAGATAAACCACGTATGCTGAATAGGAAATCCCTTAATCCTTTGAGGTTCATTGGAGTACAAATTGACAGAGCCACACAGAAGTCCCCTCCTACATTTTGCGTGTGCCAAAGTAAAGGGTGTAGGCTATTATTTTACTGAGATGCGGAAAGAAGACTTCATTTTCAGAATTATTAGTCTTCGCAAAGCTTCTCTCAAGTCTAAAGCCTCAATATACTTTCATTTGTCCAATTCTTAAGATCACAAATTTCTTCCTCTCACCCACAATATCACATCAAAAGCAGAACAAAACATCGTCCCATTTAATCAACTTACCTCACTGTAGTGCTGAAGTGCCAGGTGAGCTTTCCCCATCAGAAAATAGGCTTTAATACATTTTTCGTTGCACTGTATTAAAACAGGAATTATTAATTTTCTGTTTAGAAATTTTAACCTTTTAATGTTTTTTCCACCCTTCTGATTACTAGTTACAGCTGCTCAAAATAACTGTAAGAAGAGAAGAGGGCATTCATACCATCTACTAGAGGCACCTGAAGTTTATAGGCAGAATGATTACCTCCAGGTACCGGGAAGACCCACCAGGTCTTCCTTATGCAAACAACACAGGCTTTGGCCTGGTCATTGGTGGAAAGCAGCTGCTGCTAATATCCTTCCCAGAAAACTGCACTTCGGGCAACAGAAGCAGACTCTCATGCAACTACCTCATGTTAAGCCCTGCATCGACAAGCCTATAATCGCAGAACTTCTATAACAACAGAATTTCCATGTGTCTTTTGGTTAGTTCTGCCAGGAATGAAACAAGTACTGATCTTCATTAGCTGTGCACACACACAGAAATATGAGGAAATAATCTAGCTCAACGCTAACAGATGAGGTGATCTTTTCCAGTTCAATTCTATGTGAAAAATATAGATTTATTGAAATGATGCTGTCAATATTATCAATAATCTGTTAATTTTGTGGTAGCCGTGATGTAACACAGTTGAATTTGGATTCAGCACTTCAGCATTTTATATAATCTGTACCTTTCCCACCAGATCTGATCTTCGCGAGCTTCGAGAATCCCTTTTTCCTTTTGAGAAGGATGAACAAGATATCGTGTGCCAATGCGTGCAGTTAATAGCTTATTATCACTTGTAACAAACTGTGTAATTAAAAGCTCTTAAAAGCTGGAAAAGCTTCTGCCCACAGGCAGCACTGAAACAGGTACTGCTTTGTTCGGGCCAAGTTACCTCAGGAGCCAGGAATGTAGGCAACACCAGGCCAGCCTGTCATTTCCATTAGCAAGTTCTCTCCCTGCCATCTTTACACACAAACCCGCCTTCCAGGAGCACTTGACCTGACCACAAAGCACAGGATCCTGAAGCTACCTTTAAGGCCCATTCACAGTCACCAATGGCTTTTTCGTACTCCTGCATCTTCAGGTAGGCCTGAAATAAACCAAGAGCATCCAGGCCAAGTCATTAAATACTTCAACAACTCCTGCTAACTATTGTACAATCATTAGCTAATTAAAAAACCTAATAGAATTAGACTGTTGATTTGCCTAGCCATTGATTTTGCAGGATAATTACCAGCTGTTTCTTAACTGCTCTTCCATCTCCTTGGAGTTTGCAATTGAGAAGAAATGTAATCAAACAAAATTCAATACACACATACGGGTTATACGAGGCAAGCAGAGAAAGCAAAGCCAATGCTAACATTCTACAGTTATAAAAGTGATCCCATAAAAAAAAAATAAAGCTAGGAACTAGAATGATTTTTTCCCCCACTTATTCAGGAGGAGCGGGGCTCACCTGTGCCACATCTAAAAGGGAGGAGAAATGAATGCTCCCTTGGGAAAGACCTGCCATAGCAGAACTACAGCTTCCAGGGATTCAGACGCAAAGAATTTACACCTCCCATTATCTTCTTTGTGCAACTCTTTCATTAAATTTGTAAAAAGATTAAAACCTTCAGTCTGCACTGTCTTGCTGTTAACTTCTAGCCGCGGTAAAAAGGTATTCATGCTAATACGGCAGCAAGGCAGAACTCCAATTCCTGGTAGTGGAGGACGGCCAGGAAAAACTGTTTGCTCCCTTTTCTAAGCCTCTCTGAAATGGAACGTACGTTATCTTTTTTATGAAACACACTTCGGTAACAGAACTATCCTTTTTGGGTTCTATCCTGGCAAAATAACACTAAAAGCAGTATAGCGGTAGCTCATTTCCACGTGCTGACCTGGGCTCTGTTTGTGTAAAGTTCCTGCTTGTCTTTCAGTTTTTCCAGACCTTCAGTGTACCTCTGAATGGCTATGACATAGTCTCCTTTCCTGAAGGCATCGTTTCCCTTCTCTTTCAGAGCTGCAAAACAACAGACATGCATTCAAAATAACATTTATTTTTCTTTTCTGAAAATGAAAGTCCAAGGTGACTGAGGAGAAAGAGGCCACATTCTCCGGTTGGAATAATCATCAAAATGCCAGTCCAGCTCCACTGCAGCTGTCTTCATTAGTCATTACTTGCAAAGGAATTCTGAGCTATTCGGTGCACAGGATCCCCATCCCTCTTTCAGGGGGAAAACTGAGTATTTGTCTTTGCCCAGCCCAGCTCTGAAATACTTAAAACTCCTCCCTCCATCCCAAGCCCTTATCATAAAGGGGACAGTATGGAGAAGATCAGGTTCCCAACAGCTCTGTGAAGTACGTAACCCTGTTATATCCAGCGAGTCAAGGCTGTGGACAAGATCATTGGCCTCAGACCACCTCAGACCAAAGCACAGTCTCATGTGCATAAGAATGGCAATAACAAAACAGCTCCATTGCCTCTTCAATCAGCCCAGTTCCCACTAAGTAGTTTTTGAAGGCATTAGCTAAAAAAGCCTACAGCAATTACCATTTGCTAAGTGTTCATTTCTCTTCCTTCGTTGAGCTCGTTCTTTGGCATCCTTTTCCAAAATTGCCAGAAAGCCATCTTTGAGCCAGGAGAGTTGGCGTTTTTTAGTTGAAAGGAAAAAAAGAAAAGAAAAAAAGGAAAAAGCAAGCTTCATTAAAATCAATCTACAGAGGAGGAAAAAAGTAAATTCTAAGGTATTTCTGAGTAATTTCTCTACACAGAAAATATTAAGAGGACATTTGAACAATTAAACTGGAACATGAATGACAAGCTATTAAGACCATGCTACCACTCAGGATTTGCATACTTGCCTCTCTAGAGATAAACTTGTGTCCTTTTTACTACGTTTTTAGATGAGAGGCCAGAATATGATAACAAACTACACCACGCTTCCTACCTATGAACAAGTGCAGCCATACTGGTAAGATCTTTGAGTGTGTTCCTAGATCTGACCGAGTTTTGACTCAAGTCATTAGAAAAGTTAGCTTTGACTTTGGCAGGAGTGGAATTAGGTCTTGCACGAAGTAACACACGAAGTAACAGCAATCCTTACTCCATTTCTGCTAAAACAGATCGAGGAGATGCTAAATACTAGAGGGAGCGCTGTCCTACCTGCGTTCACTGCCTCTGCATTTGCCGTGTCCTAAAAAAAGAGAAACACAGCACACGCGTGTACACATACAGACATTTTAGTAAAACTCATAGCAGCAAAGGACCACTCGGTTAAACTGTTCAAAGCTACAGGGCGTCTGAAATATCCACACTGATCCATACTGGGAATATCAAATTGACACTTCATTGAATCCTTACCATCCTTTATTTATTTCTGACATCACTGGAAAGCTTCCATTTGTATCTTTAAGGAGGAAAGTGACTGAAACCCAAACCCTACTGCAGGAATTGAAGCCTAATTAAATTAACAAAGAGATTCTTGTGTCTGCACCTAGTTTTGCTCAAGTTCCCGAAGCGCAGGCATACAGCTTTAACTTCAAAGGGAAAAAACCCTTACAGAAGCTCGTGTGTTGATGACTGTTCTGTTCAGCGCAGTCTTGCTTTCCTCCTCCCTGCTAGCTTCTTGCTCACAGAGCCTTTTCTCTGTTTCAGCAATGGTTTTTGCCCTGACAGCTGGGTCTGTGGAGTTGAAGCCTTGCACTAAATTGGCTACAAAGGGGATGGAAAAAAAAGAGAGAGAGACACACACAGAGGACTCGAAGTGATCCCGGAGGGACCAGGCGTTCAGCGGTGCCCGCCATAACCGGTGCTTTCGAAGGGGATTTTACACACACAACGTCGGCTCGCTTCCGCCGCTCCCCACGGCCCCGCGGTGCGAACTGCCCGGCTCCGCAGAGCGGCTCCCGGCACCCGCAGCGCCTCACGGGGCTCGCCGGGGGACTCCGCGTAAAACAAACCCGGAGCGGGGGACTTTTCCTCTTTTCCCTTCCTTTCCTGCCTTCTTTTTCTCACCCCCTTTCCCTTTCTGCCCCGTACCCCGTTTGAAGGAAACGGGGACGTCCGCGCCACCCCCCGCCACTCCCCGCGGGCGGCACCCCGCACCCCCCAACGCCCGGCTCGGCTCGGCTCGGCTCCGCCGCGGCCCGCTCACTGATGTCGTCCACACGGCGGAGGAACCGCTGGAAATCCTCCTCCTCCTCCTCCGGCCAGCATGGCCAGGCCGGGGGGAACGGCCTGGGGGAACCGCGGGGGGAACGGCCGCAGCCACCGGCCGCGCCGGAAGAGACGCCGCGCCCCCGCCGTTGCCATAGGAACCGCGCCCGCCGCCACGCTTTTGGCGCTGCGTCAGCGGAGGGGCGCGGGGGGGCGTGGCTATGCAAATGAAGAGGCGGTGCCTCGCCGGCCGCCATTTCGCGGAGCCCGCGGTACCGGTGGGGCCCGGGTCACCCGCGGCCGGCCCAGACCCCGTTCGCCCTCACGCCGTCGCTTGCTGCGCTGCCTAAGCCAGGGTAGAAATTGCACACCTGAATGTGTAACTCACCGTCGTGCTTTGCAGGTTGCAGGCAGATCCTCAGCATGAGCTAAAGCCACCTACAGAAAGGGCGTTCTACCCCCTCCTTCGGTAGATTGCTTTTGAACGCTCTTTTAGAGCCACGCTACTGCGGTTAAAAAGTGCTTTTATACCTACAACATACATCAGAGCACGGAGCGGGTGACGCCTTTTCTTCCTCCCCGTTACTCCTGGATAGGATCCCCTCCATGGCAAGTAGCGCTCCTGGTTCCGCCGCGGCCTGACAGGGGCTCTCTGTAGCCCCCCTCCCACAGGCCTTCAGGGGAGCCCTGGAGAAATACCCACAGCACAGCAGAGGGGCTCCCAGGCTGGTGGAGAGCCACTGTCTTCATCCTGGCTCTCCTCACTCAATTTCTGGCTTGAAATCTCCAGAGAAACACTTTGCGAATTGCTGAGCTGCGTGCGCTCATTTTCCCTCTGCTGAGCAGGTCAGCCTCTGCCTTGCAGCCTGAGCGTGTGCAAAGCAGGAGCGAGATCTGCTGCAGCTGCAGCTCCCTCCTGCGTGTTGTTTTATCAAACACACATCTAGGTTTGATTTGGTGGAACGAGGAGGCAAGCTGCCCCACTGGCAGCTAACCGCAGGGAGCATATCGGCAGAGGCACAGGCATGTCACTTCTCCAAGGAGCGTTTCTGATCCTTTTGGTCTGGCTTCTTTAGTGCCCAAAGTCATCTTCTGTTCATACACGGGGGTCAGGAATGGGATAGCATGGGCAAAAAAACCAGTGAAAGAGACTCCTTTGGTTAATAGAAAGATTAGGGAAATTGAAGTTTAGCAGGCCTACCGACTGAGAGAGGGAACCTGAAGAAATATGAATGCTCATCCCCAGCCAATACCCTCTAGCCCCCATTGCCCTGCTTCTCAGACCAGACTTGGATTTTTTCTTAATGTACACTTCAGAGACTGGGGCTTCCTCAATCTTTGATTGGGCAGGAGAGAGACTGGAGTTGGCGGTGGCTTGAATCCTCGTTCAAAATGAGCACTTCTTCCCCGCAAGTTAACAAGAGCAGAGGGTCTCGGCAGCGCCCGAGAAGCGGCCACCTGGCAGAGACGATTTCTGGATCTCCCGTGCCATCAGAGAAGGGTCCCTGGGAGGGTTGCAGGGTCTGGGGGGCCCAGGGAGGCGTCACGCCACCCCCAGGAGCCAGCGCAGCCCTTCCCGGGTGGGACAAGCAGGCTGTCACCGGTGAGACAGCCAGAGGGTGGCACCATCCTCCAGCACAAAGAGCAGCTGGCAGCAAAGCTGTGATTTCAGGCCTTTTCCTGCGTTGTCGCCTGTGTCCCCAAATCAGACACGTCTCTCAACCTTTCCAGGCTCTGAGGGCCAGCTGCCCTTGCAAGAGAGTCCCAGCCCTCCTCTGCGCCATGCGGCCCCGCTGGCGTGTGCCAGGCCTGTGGTTCAGAGCAGTTCACACAAAAAATGTCCCCATCAGGACACGCACACACGCATTCATGGCTCCAGTAGCCAGACGAGCCCTTGTTGTGCTCTCAGGACGTGCTCTAGGGCCATTTTTTCAGAGACAGAAGATTGGGGGTGGCAGTTGATGGAAGCTGTAAGCCACCAAAGGTAGTCAGAGCATCACTGAGCCCGTGCTGCACTGCCAGGATATTTCAATTCCAGACACATTATAACCCGGCTGCCTCAGGAGAGAAAGGCGAGAAACAGAGAGACACGTGACCCGGCAAGTCTCCTGAAAGCGGCAGCGTTGCCTAGGGTGGGGGATACCCAGAGGAGCAGGCCACTCTGGTGTGTGCTGGGTGTGAAATTAGAAATCTCGTCGTGAAGTTACAAACTGCAGCTACATTCATCTGCCTAATCTTCAATGTCCTGCCACACTGCTGAGCGAGGATCTCCTGTCCCTTCCAGCCCCTTTGCTGCGGGAACTGCCAGAAGATCCCTTTCCCCTTCCCTCATGCACCAAACCAAGATACCTCCCTTCTCTCCTCTTGCTGCAGGTCAGCTCTGTTCTTGCTCATGTCAGCCTCCATCCCAAAGGTGGGTTGTTTTCCTTTAATGAAGCTATTTCAAAGCCAGTGTCCGTGGTGCCCAATTAAAAATACCCACGAGGCAATAGCTATGTCACTGGGATGCTCAGCAGTCTAGCTTTTATTTGTTATCCCAGAAAATGTGGGGAATAAAGCCATGCTTATGGTCTAAGAAAATAAAAACTGTTAGAAGTAAACCATACATGGTACAATGCAAAAAGCTCGTCTTGTCGGTTCATTAAAAGACTGTTTTGGATTTGCACACTTGCAGCAAGCGGAGGTGGGGAACTCTTCCTTACCCCCTCTCTCGTCCATGCGTGCTGCGTGGTTCCTGCCTCTCCCACAACCGCACGGTGAGAGGCTGATGGAGACAAGGGAGGGGCAGGCAGAAAGGTTCTCTCCGCTGGCTGCACATCTGCACAAACTCCTCCAGGTGGGTGGAAAACGGAGCAAGCGCTGCTCCCGCCGTCTCTCCCCTCACGTCAGGTGGGCTGGCTGCTGCAGCGCAGCCCCCTGCGCACCCCTGCCTGCCAGCTGTGCGCTCTCCTCTCTTTCCTCTGGGATACGCCGCCGGCTCCGTGGCCTGGAGAGCAAAGCCTTGCAGTTTAAAGATGCAGCATCTCCACAGGCAGATCCTGCCTTTACTCGCAGTCACCCGCTTCAAAACGGGCTTTGCTTCTGCTCCTCCCGTTCAGCTTCCCCTTCTCTCTCCACTCGTTCTGCCATCCGATCCGCTGTTTATTTCTCCTGTTCATCAGGCTCTGCACGAGGGCTACGGAAGAGCCAGCGCAATTTGCTAGCGCTGCACAGGAAGCCACTGCTCCCTCCCGATGCTGCCCTATGAAAGAACTTCCAGAGCAGCCGGCAGACGTGGTGCTGCGCCGCTGCAGGGGCTCTGATGTGCCAGTGCCCTCGGCAGAGTCAGGCCGCTACGATGAGCCGCACCAGCGAGCCAGAGAAGCCTGAAGAGAAGCCCGCAGGACCTGAGCCTCTGTGGGCAGCATGAAGCTAATAACGCAGCTGCGAACGATAAAGAGTTGGAATTCATCTAGCAGCCAGGCAGAGATTTCATTACAGCAAATTTAATGAAGGAGTTCTCCGCTTGGCTCTGCTGCAAGATGTGCTCACCACTTACAGAGAGCGTGGCTGTGGTGCGTGGAGCTCGGGGAGGCTGTGTGAGGCGCAGCGTTTTCCTGCCAGCGTGCAACAAACAGTAGAGAGCTGAACTGGCTGGTGTGCAGAGCCACCTTTACTGAAATGGTGTGCAGGTCCCCAAGTATTTGTGTACAGTTCAGTACGCAAGCACCTAAAATAACGCCCTGAAAGCACGTGCATGTATATTCAGGTGTAGATACCTGATGACAAGCCCGCTAACTGCAACGGCTAGCAGAGACGAGAGAAAGAAGAAACTGCAGCAGACCTGCAGCCACCTCCCTTAGCCCCCCCCCCGCTTGGATTTACGCTGCAGCCCAGCCTGTGGAAAGGGAGACACGCTCAGCCAAGCCGCCACCAGCTCTTGGGTGCCGTGGCCTTGACGCGGGGAGAGACAAGTTAAAATTACCGAGCAAGGTTTGCCTCAAGATGAATGGCTGAAGAAATACAAAGATCTAGGGCAGTATTTTTCAGTTCTGTTTGTCATTGAGCACAACCCTGACTCCAGGGAAAGAAAACTCATCACTCTTCCCACACAGACGTGTGCTGTGCAGCAACAGTGAATTAGGCCAAGTGCTCCAGGCCGCTCTATTCATCTCTGAGAGAAGCGACCTCACGAGAGAAACTACCTGAGCTCCTCACGGTTCATTACGATGCGACAGGAGGAAGGAAGCCCAACACCGGGGAACGGAGTCCATCCACCAGGCATTACGCAGAGGTGACACCGAATGATTCAGGGGAGCAGCTGCTAAAGCTGAGAACACAGAAAACACAACCGCAGGGACTTCCCTTGGAACGGAATCAGGGACTTCTATCCGTTAGTTTCCTGACTGGAAAGTAGGTGAAATGCTTTTGTTCAAGTGGTTAGTTAGTGAGAAAAAAAAAAGCTCTTTTTTCAGCCAAATGGAAAATTTTGTGTGAAAAGAAAGTCTGCTTTGCATGATTTTGTAGAGATGGTCTCAAGAAAAAGTAAACAGACACACCCCTGCAACTCCCGACTATAAAAATTAAATAGTTTGGAATTTTGGCAGTGTTTAGCTAAAATCTAAGGAAAAAGAGGAAAAGAAATAAACTATTTCCAGAGTATCTCTTGACTTTCCAACTTCCCTGCAAAAGCAGGCTGTACGACACAATTACACGTGTGCGTACTAGTTGAGGACCGACGTTGTACCACACCTGTCCACTCTCCTTGTTCACGGTGGAGTCTTACCAAAAAATGCAGAGTTGCAAACACGCAGTATAACAAAGCAGAAATCAGTGTCTGAATACAGAACCCTTTGCCTCTCCGTATGCCGCTGACTGGATTACGGAGGAACTCTTTTCAAGAGCAAAGCAGGCTGGGAAAACTCCGCAAACTGTGGAAAACAAGAGTCAGGAGAGGGAAATCAGGAATTCTGATGAAAGAGAAATGACAGCTATGAAGGATCTGAGAGCACGAATCTGGAACACGAATTCAAAAGGAATTCTAGAGTGACAGACACCTGATGAAAGAACCCGCCAAGAATATGGATTGTTCCCTGTGCGTTTTTCCTGTCCTTTTTCCTGGGACAGCCTTGTCTAGAGCAGGAGTACCAAAGACAGACAGGGCAATCATAGCAGCTTTGCTGCAATACTGTGGTACTGGAAACCGCAGTGTAAACAGCGGTCAAGAGTAGAGGGCAGCGTGCTGGAGAGGAGGCGGAAAGGAGAAGAGTGTTCTCTTGGGATAACGAGCACTTTAGCTCAATACGTTTACTTTCTTCTTTTTCTGTGAACAATTTCGGCACCCAAGTATTGATACGTGTCAGAGCTCTCACTTCTCGTCCCCTGTCCTGGGAGATCAATGCTTAGGACAGAATTAAATTCATCCTGCACTAATCAAGCTGCGGCACTCAGTTCAGGCCGGGTTAGGGCCAGACTCACCCGCGCGCACATACACACCCCTTTCATGGCCAGCGAACAGAGGAGCGGCATTTCCTGGGAAATCCAGCTGTCCCTGATTCACAGTGGACTTAAAAGTGCATGTGTGCGTTAGTTATCCAAGGAAACTATCTGCAGCGGGACAGAGACCTTAAGAACTCCTCTTTGCGGCGCTCAGAGCCCGTCACTGGAACCACGTGCTGGCACGTGCTCCTTCTGCGCATCCACAGTTTGGAAAGGCCCACTGCGGCCTAGAGATGTACCACCCCGAACCGCGCGGCGCGCCTGCCTCGCTGCCACCACTGCGCAGGCCGTTGCATTTCGCGCCTGCCTACAGCCCAGGGCCTCGGGCAGACGCTCGGCTCACGCCGCGGGCGCACCACAGTGGGACTGCTCCCTCTGCGTCAGGCGCACCTGCACATCCAGCCCTGGGAATCCACGTCTGAACAAGGACCTGGCAGAGCATCTAAAAGAAGGGCAGACTGCACACATGAGCTTTTTTCTTTTTGTAGTTTTTATTTGAACACAGTATTCTGACAGAATGCAAAGTCAAAATCCTCAGTTAGTATCAGTATTTACACCAGTGAGAATGGGAATAGAGGTGGAATCGATGTTTCACTTGGTAAAAAGATTTTTTGTTTTTTTGTTTTTTTAACAAGATCGAAGGCCCCCGAAAGTAGGGAATGCTGGGTAAGGATGTCAATGGAGGGTCTGAGAACAACTACCAAAACAGCCTAGTGTGAAAATCTGGGGTTTGAAGGCTCCATAGGAAAGTGTGAAAGTAAAACTCCACTCTAAAAGCTGAACAACTGGATGCACTATCATCTTACCATCTGTACGTATGCTGCGGCATGAAATGTAATCACTCCACAACTAGAAGCTGATCAGTCTGCATTGCCATATAGATATATATGTATGGTATGGATACATATATAAACATATGCAGCGGAAACGGCATCAGGTCGGTCCCTCCTCAAAGGTTTAAGTAAAAGCAAGGAAGCCTCAGCCATCCCAGAAGTGGGGCACTTCTTAAGCAAAACAAATTATTCTCCATTGAGGGCGAGTGAAAAACCACTCTCCAGAATTAGTCTGCAAGTACTGGGAGGCGTCACGAGGGCGCAAAAAAGGAGTTGGCTGCGAAAAAGGAGTCGGCCGCGCACTCCCAGGGTTCCCTTCTGCCTTGCCATGGCGCTCACTCCACCCACCTGACAAAACCCTCTGCTGTCAGCAGGGCTCTCTAATGATGCGGCTGGCTGCGGGGCCGGGCTTCGAGCTGGTGACCTTTTCTGCCAGATGACAGTTACCACAATTTTCACCCAGCAGGTGCTGAGCACGTGTCCCGGACATGTTTCTGCTCCTTAGCATTGTACAGCATTCGTTTCCCATCAGCTGCTCAGCTCTCAGTGGGTTGTAACTTAGGAGGTACAACGTACAGACGACAAAAGCAGTCAAAGACTTTGCAGAAAAGAGGAACAAACTGTTGTGGCCATCCACAGGAACGGAGGCACACGCTGCCTGCCCACTAGACCTCTGCTGCCCCAAGGACCCTCCTCAAACATAGACAGACTGCGCTGCGTTTTATGGATTGATTCCTTAGAAAAAAAATCCTAGGGACCATGAGCCAAATTTCCCCGTAGTCATACCCACACTGCTGCGATGGGTCATGCAAGGGCCAAATTTGACGCAAGACTTTGAAGCACGGACCCGACCTGCGCTGATACCCTGCTCAGGATGGGTACTGCATGAGTGCCTACGCCTGCGGATCCAGTCGTCCTCCATTTGCATCCCAGGAGCTAAGGAAAAAATGCAAAAAACCCCACACTTAGCAAATGACAAGACCATTGTTTTTCACAGTTTGAAATGATGTGATGCCACTGTAAAAGACTGTGTACTTAGAAGACTACACTGATAAACGTGGCTCAATTTACCTGAGCCAAACTGCAGTCTACCCACCCCCATCATCCTTCTGTTCATCACCTTAGCACAACGGAATGGATGCCATAGTCAGCTCGGTTTGATTTTTCATTTAAAGGCTTCTGTTCCTTGTAAGAGTTGTTCTCTTTTTTTTTTTCCTGACTTTTTTTTTTTAATCTGAACTATCGCTACACCTTCCACATCCAAACTATGTTGAAGCTTTTATTATTTCAATACTATGACAAAAAACACGTTTCACACTAAAATAGTCACGCACCCACAGTGCACAAGCTTGCAGATCTAAAGTAGAAG